>JAKTZB010000017.1:0-266517 GCA_030564745.1 Scheffersomyces segobiensis | reverse complement strand
TGGCGTTATCGTAATATCAGTATTGTCCTCTGTGTTTCCTTGCTACGGTTTCTTCTTCGCCAATTTCTATTTCGAATTCAAATCCAGTATCTTCTTCCTTATATATCTGGATTTCTTCGTTTGATATGGTTAGATTCTTTTTCCAAGGTGGTATTAACAATTTCCAATGGTTGGTCTGAATATATTTATGGGTTTAGTTTGAACAAATTTCGACCACTAGTATTAATAATTATGACCGGATGGTTTAAACCAATTTCGACCTCTCATATGAATAATTTAGAACAGGTAATACGAACCGATTCCGGTTACTAGTTTGAATAAAAAATGAAACCACTGTACCTTATTTTGTTTTTTTCTCTGTATTAAATAAGTTTATCTATTTATCGGTCATTACGACCTATGCATGTTTGGACATCTTAGAAGCCTTTTCTTGTTCTTCACTCGAGGATCTCTTTTTCTTTTCCTTCTTCTCCTTCTTCTTCTCCTTCTTGGCAAGCTTGTTCTCGTACTTTTCCTCTTCTGGGGCCAAGTAGTCCTTTTCTCTCTCTTGCTTTTTAGCCACAGAAGCTTCTTCTTGCTTTCCTCTCTTGTCCTTCAACTTCTTCAACTCCCGTTCCTTTTTGCCCATGAAATACTCACCGCTTTCCACTTGCAAATCGACCTTACGTGGGGTTTGTGCTGGTGGGAATGGAGTGTATACCTTCTTCTCCCTCTTGGCTGATTTGGCCTTCTTACGGGCGACGTTTCTCTTCTTGAAAGAAGGCAAGAATCTTGACCAGTCTTCTTCCGCCAACTCAGGCTTCTTGCTCAACTCTTGCTTGATCATAAGCTCTTTGATGTAATATATGGGATGCACATTTCTCATACAATCCTCGACTACTCTTCTGACTTCCTTTAAACCCTTGAATGGTCCCATGGCACTCACAGTATTCCCCTGAACCAAAATATAGCACTTCGTAAGTAATTCTAATGCTTTCAAGGTGTTCCCATTAGGTCCCACCAATCTCTGTCTTCTCTTTATAAACCGATCCTTGTTAGCTACAAAGTTGCCGATCTTGATCACATCACAGGCAATGTCATCTTGCAAAATCTTAACAGCTTGTGGAAAAGGTACAGAACGTGCTAACAATTTTATCAAGTCTCTGGCTTTTAAAATTATAGCTGGGTCAAATGTCTTGGTAGTCGTTTTAACGGTCATCGCACCCTCCACCAAGTCTAACTCACACTTGACAAAATGCTTCTCAAGTGATTTCGTCACATCTGCCCATATACTACGTAAATATTGTTCTCTGTACTTAGGGAAAAGCGTCATAAAACTCGACTCCTCGGTGAAATGCTGACCCGAGGCATTGTGCTCTGCCTTGAATTCTTCAAGTGCCCACTTGTCTATGTCGGCAGTATCCCAGGGTTTGTCACGGTTATGAGTCGAAACCATACTGGATGTTTTGATTATCTAGCTTCTAGAAAAATTACTGGTTATGGCAAATTAATGGCCGTGAAAAAATTCTAACTCTACCATTTCGAATTTTTCTCTGTGTTGGATGGGATGGGATGGCCTCTTTTGGTGATGGGTCACGTGTGTAAATTTTCAGTACGCCAAAATTTATTAGTATCGATTTTTTTGCGATGACACAACTATAATCGGCAGGTAGTTCTACTATAGAGAGTACACATTTTGCATAAACTACTGAGATAGATAGGATGGTCACTATACGGAAGAGCCCAGCTACTACTGGCAAAAATAAAGTGGGAAAACTGGCCAAGACCAGCAAAGTTCCTGGCAAAACCAGCACTAAAGTTACAAAATCGCAATCCAAATCCACCAAGAGCAAAATCCAAAAACTCAATGCCAATGACAGTGAAATCAGAGAAATCACTTCGTTGCTCGGAACGACTGTAGCCAAGGCCCATACAAAAGCTTTGGACTCGCGGAGTCTCCAGGCTGATTTGAAAAAAGATGAACAGATCAGAGCTAACAACAAGAAAGTGGAAACCGACCTCACTTCTCAATTGGAATTATTGACTGGGATGGGACTATAGGATAGATTGTAAATAGAATGTAAATTAGAGAAATAATGAATGGTTGAGATAACGAGCACATCAGCGGTATTTGTGAATAACACGTTTATTCCTTAACGAATAGTAGCATGCTATAAGATCATAATGGTACCAGCCAAGCTGTACATTCGTAATTAAATTGTAAAAATGTTAATTGCCATGTTAATTGACCAGCTTCATAGACCATCATCGTCTATTTGACCTGTAATGAGACAATGGCGCCGTCAAATTGGTCTGGCAAACTCACCCACTCGTCAGCAATAGTCTACTGTGAGCTGCCGTACAAGCCTAGAAGTCAATTGTGTTAACGCACGGCATCATCTTTGAGTTTCATTTTAGGGCTTAACCGAACCTATTAATTGTCCGTTTTGGGAACCGGCATTATGTAAGGTGTATATGAAGATTATAGGAGCGCTGGCAGAGACGGTAACTAACAGTAGCAAGATCTTGATTATGTAGCACCTATAGATTACTTTCATGATCGAAGTGAGCCGTACGAATGTCACCACCGAATAACACGATCTTGCCATTATTACATAGAAACTGAACTGAGCTGGCAATTCCAACAATATCAAACCATACTATCATACGTGTTGTACTATACCAGCTCTACTCCTTATGCTGGTCGACTCCCAAGAGTTACACTGCTCATTAAAATCAAATTATTCGGAACCACTAGTCATTGTACTTTGTCCCACACCGACATGATACTGGTACTGTCTAACCGAAACCAGAGTCGTTCATTAATTACATACCTTCTATTGGATATTTGCCACGGCCAGCCATAATAGTAAACCATCTTCACGAATAATCAAATTCACGTGAGAGGACCTGTAAGGAGGTGAAATCGAGTTGGAAAACCAGAAAAAAACGCGTCTGACGCGTTGGGCAATTTTAACTTAAAACGACACCAACAAAACAACACAAAACAAGATTTTACGCTCTTCAGAGACTGGCTAAGAACAAGAGCTGGCGGTGTAGGCAATCGTCTCAACCCAGAAGATAGAAAAATCTTCATTGCAATCTTACTGGACTTTTCTTTCCTTTTCCCTTTGGTTTTTCACTTTTTGTTCCCATATTATTGATAGAGTCAACTTCAGCTCTAGAGCCATTGAACTGTTCACATTGAAATACTCTTTGACGATCACAATTGCCAATCCTCACGTCCTTCGTTTATTGATTACTTTACTATTCAGATTTTGAATGTACCCGTATTGATATAGGTAATTTTCAGAGTCAATATTGTTTTCCATAGAATAGTTCCTACCTTAGATACTGAAACCTAACAGCAAAGTGGACAACCCATCGCAAGAGATATCAGTACAATCATATACATCTTCACCATCTAAGATTATCATTCCATCAGGTATTCCACCACATCTATTATTTCACAGTTATTGGTATTATCATTATCTCTATCTATTACAATAGAATAATATTCATTTATACATATTCAGTATGTCACACTCCAGAACAACCTCCATAACGTCTTCTATAGCCTCGACTTCGCACAACCATCCCCAGAAGATTGGACCATGGAAGTTGGGAAAGACGCTTGGAAGAGGTGCCACCGGCCGTGTGCTTTTGGCTACTCACCAGTCCACTGGTCAGAAGGCTGCTGTGAAAGTTGTTTCCAAGTCAGAGTTACACGATGAAGAACAGCCTGTCAGAAAGAACTCTGAGTCAGACACTGGTCTCCCCTACGGAATTGAGCGTGAAATAATCATCATGAAATTGTTGACCCATCCCAACGTGTTACGTTTGTACGATGTATGGGAAACTTCTAAGGCTCTCTACTTGGTTCTAGAATACGTAGAAGGAGGAGAGTTGTTTGACTTGCTTGTGGAAAGAGGACCTCTCCAGGAAGTCGAGGCCATTAAATACTTCCGCCAGATCATACTAGGCACAGCATACTGTCATGCATTGGGAATCTGTCACCGTGATTTGAAGCCCGAAAACTTGCTTTTGGATGCAGCTTTGAATGTGAAATTGGCCGATTTCGGTATGGCCGCTCTTGAAAGTAACGGCAAATTGTTGGAGACGTCATGTGGATCACCTCACTATGCTGCTCCAGAGATTGTTTCGGGCTTAAAATACCATGGTGCTGCTTCTGATGTGTGGTCGTGTGGGGTTATCTTGTTTGCATTGTTAACAGGTAGACTCCCATTTGACGATGAAAACATCAGAAATTTATTGCTCAAAGTTCAGGCTGGTAACTTTGACATGCCTGACGAAATCAGTCCTGAAGCACAGGACTTGATAGGGAGAATGTTGACAGTGGATCCCATCAAAAGAATTCCCACGGAAAGAATCTTGAGCCATGCCCTTTTGACGAAGTACCCCATTCCCAATGAAGATTTGATCTCTGTCAAGTCCTTACCCCATCCAGAAACAGCCTACAAGTCGTTGGGTTCTACCAAAAATATCGACAAACAGATTTTGTCAAATTTGTCCATCTTGTGGCACGAGAGACCACAGCAGGAAATCGTTAATTGCTTGTTGAAAAATGGACCAAACCCCGAAAAGACCTTCTATGCTCTATTGTTGAGATATAGACACAATCTGGACGATGTCAGCTCTGGCTCTCCTAAGAAATCAGCTTCTTTCAACGCCAAAAAAGGTATGACTCGTAACGGTTCCTTCAGAAATACCCCTAGAAAAAGTCAAGCGATCAGTGTGTCACGGCCAACGTCTTTCCAGTACAGAAACAATAATAGAAACTCTGTTATCACCACCAATGGGAAGATACTGGCATCTTCCAGTGTGAACAACTCTCCTCATAAGAGATTCTCGTACGGCTACTCACCTTCTAGATCTCCTAGAAAATACAACCAACAGGAAGCACGTATTCCTGCCGTTCCTAAGAACGTTTACAACGAAATCGTAGCCGCACAGAGAGAGGATGCCCAAAGAGAACAGTCTTACAACTCTATGCCTCCTTCTTTGCCCTCCAAAGATAGTTATCTAGTCAACAAACCACATCAACAACAATCTCAATCTAATTCTCAACCTCATTCTCAAGTTAAAGAGATACCAGTTGTTGATGAGATTGACTATTTGATTCCATCAGCCAAGATCTCTCCCAACAAGAGAAGTTCAATGGTGAATCGAAGCGTGTCAAAGAGGATGTCTAAGAGAAAATCTATGAGGGCCTCCATGACTTCTGGACTTAAGAGAAACTCTATCACCATGAAGTTATTATCAACATACGCCAAGTTATCAGGCGATTCCGAATGGGAATACGTAGACAAACAAGCCAAGAGAACTTCTGCCACGTTTGCTTCTCTTTGTGACAAAATTTTTAATCAAGAGGAGTACAACCCCGAAGACGAGTTGTTGATTGACGAAGAGGAAAAGCAAGCTAAAGAGTATGAGAGGCTAATGGAAATCGAAAGAAAGAAGCACGAGGCTGAGGTGAAAGCTAGAAAAGAGTTGGACAAGAAGAGAAAGAGACAGAAGAGAAAGTCCTTGTTGAGTTCGAAAAAGCTTAGCATTTTAGTCAGAGATGACAACGCTGCCAACAACAGCGAGATAGATATCGTGGATAACCTGTCTGACATCCGCCCTGCCAAGAGACAATCTAAGAACTTATCTGCTTTACGTTCGCTTTCTGAAGGAGCCAATGAAGACAGCGACGACTTAACTTACAAAGAACTTGAAGAGTTGAAGAGAAGATCTGTAACTCAACCTACTCAGAGAAGAAAACAAACACCTATTCTCACCAGAAGGCCAGTCTCTAGGTTAGACCCGTTGTGGCAGGCATATGAGAACGATGAGCTTGACCGAGCTCAGAGCACCTTGGAGTCAGAGTGGAGAGAATCTAACTTGAATAAGTCGGTACAGAAGAAGAATAGAGAGTCGATGGTTCATAAAAACAGAAGAGAGTCTGTGATTTCTGTCATTGAGGATTCAAGAAAATGGGAACAGAAGCAAGAATTTGAATTGCCTGAACCAGATAAAGATACCACTGACTTGAGCGAAGAGTACATGTCTGAAATCCGGAAGTCCAAATTGTTGAACTCGCAATTGAACTTGAAGGGCAACCTTAAATTGACAGAAGACTCCGGTCAGAAGACTTTGATTGGCAGTGTCAAGATTCCAAATGTAACTAGGAAGTCAAGAAACTTCACCAACTCCAATAAGAGATTATCAGTGTTATCGATTTACTCGACTAAGGAATCTTATCATGACTTGAAGTCGTTTGTCAATAACGAGGAAGAAGTGTACAGTTCTAATAAGACCACTACTTTGAGGACTTCCTTTGCTGATCGTTTGGACAAGGCTGGATTGGGAGAAGCCGATGAAGACGAGCGTGATTTCGATCAAGGTTCCATCATGGATTTCGACGAACATTTGTCCAATAAGAGATACTCTTACCACGACAATAAAAGACTCTCCAAGAAGGGGGGATCTGGTCCCAGGCCTACATCTAAGATCCCTGACTTGCCAACGGAAAACGACTATGACGACACTTTTGTAACAAGAGATGATCAAGTTCACAGAAATAGCCGTCGTCATTCAAACAAGAGAAGTAAGCCCCTTTCTGAAGATGACACTGAAAATGAGGTGGATGTGTTTGACAAGATCAAGTTGCCAGAAGGTAAGTCAAGCAAGTCTTCTATTGACATACTTGCAGAAGAGCCTCAACAAGGTCAGAAGCAGAAGCCTGCTCATGCTGCCAACTCTATGGTCCCTAGTGCTGCATCGATGTTGATTCCTGATATCAAAAACATTCCTGATGATACTCAAACTCAAACATATCCAAGAGTGCGTCCTTCTAAGAACGATAAACAAACGGATACGATTCCTCCAACACCTCCAATGCATAAAAATAAGAATGCAAAAAAGCCTTTGGAGGATTCCACGAATAAGCCAGATGTTCAGCAAAAGAGAAATAGATCCATTTTCAGAAAATTATCCTGGGGATCAAAGAAGGTGTTGGAAAATGAACAATTGCCTACTCCAGGTGGCTCTATATCTGCATCTGCTGCAGAAAAAGAGAAGCCTAGATCCAGCACTTTTTTTAGATGGTTCTCGTCGTCTTCTTCTTCTGATTCTCCTAGGGATTCAGACCTCAAAAGATTCAAGACGATCTTGCCAAAACAAGAAATGGATACTGCTTTGTTTGCCTTGTTAAACTCTTGGTCAAACTTTGGTTTGAAGAACTTGAGAAATGACCAAGTTGGTTACAACATTACCGGTGCTATTTCCAGTAACAACTCGTTTAATTTGAAGAGCTGTAAATTCAGAATCAAGATCAACGCTAGGGAATTCAACCAGAAATCAGAAATTGTTTGTGCTAGAGTCAAAGGATCGAAGAACACTACGGAAACTTTGTTCAAGGAAATCGAAAAGGTCTTACGTAAGGAAGGTGTCATGGACGAATAGAGTAACATTTGTATATTAATAACTTTATAAATAATAAGTAAATTGTAAAATCGGAATGTGTTCAGAAAGAAATAATTTGTAAACTAGAATTAGAGTCAGTATAAAAATAGGAAAATATTTCGGTAGATGGAAAATTGGTATACTTTGCAATATATTTGGCACTTGTTGTGAATACACTAATTTACTTTAATAGAAGATACGGCTATAAAGGTATGGAAACTATTTACTGCTTAAAAGTGATTTGGCCTTCTTGGTCATTCTCAACCACCAACACAATTTCGTTTCCTTCTTCTTCTTCATCATCATCATCTTCTCCAGTCTTGCTAGCTTCCACAAGTGGTTTTGGGGGAATGAACGTTGGGCCAATAGTCTTGGTCACTTCACCAACGCCCCATTGGGTGAACATAGAGGTGAAAGCAGTGGCCAAGGCAATTTCTCTGTCGATCTGTTCTTCGTCAACAAGAACCTCGAAATCAAGCCTGAATTGTCTCATCAACTTGACCTTCGCGATTCTTTCTCTGATTTCTTCAGACCTTCCATTAGGATTGACCACTCTCTCCAAAAACTTCGAACCAGTAGTCCATTGGTACTTGGCACCATCCAGAACATAGAAGGTTCTGGACATTCCGTTGAAACCGAACTCAGTGGTGATCTCACGATGCCCAACTTCTGACTTATTGTGGAAATCCACCGACCTGGAAACAAAGCCAATCATAATTGTGGCCACTTCCCTTCTTTGTGGGAAGGTCTGCATGGTCCAAACAGGATTATGGGAAGATAATCTTTCAAAGGTGTAAAGCTGGGTTCCGTCAGCTGAAAACACCTTGATGTTTCTCTCCTTGTCCTTTCTATCCTGTCGAACATAGAAAGCAGTTGGGTAGGTGGTTAAAGGCTTGATGGTCGCAGAAGAGAGATTCAAGTCAAGAAGATCTCTCAACCAGAGATGCTCAAGAGCAAAAGTTCCGGCGGTGATTCCGGTGGAAATAGCCAGAACGGCAGCAGATTGAAGAACAGAAGACATTAGCTAAAGTGGTAGATAGTTGCAAATAGTTAAGAAGAAACTGAACAGCATAAACAAAATGTTGCGAAATTGTTCCATTTTTGCAATCAAGCGCCCAGTAGCCTAATTGGGCAAGTGCTGCAAGGTCACGTGATTTACAATATCACCCAAAAATACTGCTCTGCTTAGTCTACAGTGTTTGCAACTGATGCTATTTATTGACGTTTAATTACAATGACTATATTTCTACTATCTCGCGAAGTGAAGGTCCAGTATCTTCATGATATTGTGCAAATTTCACGTTAGGTTTTGTATCTAGAAAATGCCCCATACGTCTTCACAACCATGGCAGAACTTAGAACATGCTACAGATGCCGACAACGGGTAGTCAGAAAGACCAATCTTCTCGTCAACGTACTCATCGGCAAAGTTATCCTTACCCCTGGCCATGGCTCCTACAAATACGCATATACTTTCGTCTTCATCCAAGGTTTCAACGTAGTCCTGGACACGACGCACTTTGGCATCGAACGACAACGTGATCTTTCTACATTTAGTAGGTAAGTGGTCGGTGATGGGGTTCTTGATGACCTTCAAGAGTTTTTCTTCAGAGTTTACTGAACGAATAGAGAGCTTGTGCAACAACTGGACCATCAAACCTGAAAATCTCTTGAACGTTCTAGGTATTCTGACACTGGGGTTGACTTCTATCAAGACTCCTCTGGCTGTGTGGATGTAGACTTGCAATTTGCCAGCTTTGTTAATCGGCGAGTCCAACAATGTTAACAAACACTGGTGGGTTATATCCGGACGGGCTTCTGCGATGTCTCTTCCCATTTTTCTTAACAAACCTTGGTGGTCGTCACAGTTCAAGAGTGCAAACTTATCTCCCCCTGGACCACCAGAATTCATCTTGTGGGTTTCCAAACAGGCTTGAGACAACACGACGATCAACCTCTTCGTGGTCTTGTCCTTTGAACTGAGTGGAGCCGGTTGTACGGGTACAAGTGAAGCTGGAGGGGCAGAAACTGCCGTCTTACCTTCGGAACTAGTCTTGTTCTTCTCAGACATAAGGTATGGAAAGTTTAAATATTAAAAGAACGGATTAGACGTAAAATACGAAATGAGCTTTATAAGATCAAGAATCACTGTTTGCGTTTTGAAGTCAGTAGACGGCACGAAGTAAGATACAGATAAACGAAAAGACTAGACTCTAGTCTATCTGGCTTAATTTGTTAGATCCTGATATCCGTAGTAGAATTTTTCAGACAGCTGGGCGATGGGCGCGTGCGTTTTGCACGTGATGAAAACAGTACTAAACCAGCGAAATCCGGCATAGCACAGGACCCCGGATCTAGTAGTACCACACAGACATGATACGCTTAGAGTAGATATCCAAAAGAAGTACAATATTTTATGATACAACTTCTTTCTTAGTTGTCTAAAAGGCAAAATGTCGTCGTCGGACTTCGATGATGATGAAGACGACCTATTGTTACAAGCAGTACTTCACGGATCAATGGATGTGAACCAATTGCTGGCTCTGGTGAATTTTTCTCCTTCGGTCGCGAATTCTATGGCATCTGCGACTCAAGGCATATCTAGCAATTCAAGCAATATCAATGGCAATGAGTTCGTAGACAACAGTGACAAGTCAGGTGATGCTATAAAAGCTCCTGGAAATGCTACTACGAATTCTGGAAATGGAACTTTTCAGTACCAGACCAGATTGTTCCGGGCTGAAGGAGAAGTGGCTATACTTCGAGCACAACTAGAACAGCTTCAGAAACAGAACCAGAAAGAAATACATCAGCTTCGCGAGCAGAAAGATCAGCTTCATCGTCAGAATGACGACCAGATCAATGTGCTCAAACATGCTGTACAGAAACTTGAAGATGAAAAGAAGTTTCTCAATAATGAATTGAAGACAACCACACATAACAAACGTAGGAAGTTGACCCCAGTACCAATGTCAAGTGGAACAGTAACTCCACATATCCCAGATGCACCCATTCATCAATCAGCGATTGAACAGCAGCAGCTCTCGCATTTGACTCCATTGCTGCCGTCACAGCTTTCGGTGGCAGAGTCAGTTTCTTCTGTAGAATTGCCTCACAAACATCTTGCCCAGCAAATTTTCCAGCAGCAGCAAACTTCGGCATTGTATACTGACCACATATGGAACCATTGCATTGTAGGTAGCAACAGAACCTCGTTAAGCTACTTGGAAAAGATCAGTATCCATTTTGATGTTGTTGTCGGAGACTTGGCTCTTGTGAAAAGAGAGCCGGTGTCGCAGCTGATTGTGAACTATTTGATGTTGAAGAAATCTCTCCGTTTAGACGAGTTGGTTGAAGACTTCTGTCTCAGTTTAGCTGAAGTTGTTGACATTCTTCTAGAGAAAAAGGCCATTTTATCGATACCTTTCTTGTTATCGTTGGTGCACTGTTCGATAGCATTTCGACCAGCAGCCATTACCCCAAATCTCATTGTCAAGCTGTTACAGAGATTTAGTCGTATCTCTAACAACTTATCGTTTTTACTCAGTTCCAATCTCAACGAAGAGGACTACGTTAACTACCATGATGTTCCAAACCAGGTGATGATTCTTGAGAAGTTCATCTTCATCTGCTGTCTTGATATTATTGAGAAATTGACTTCAGTATCAAGTTTGCATGGCTCCGACTTTATCAAATCGATCTGGAAAGATGACGTCTTATCTATTGAACTTTTGAACAAGTGCCTACCGGAAAATACCGAACGCTTCAAGAACTCGGCACAGATCAATGTCGTTTATAACATAGTAGAGATGCTCATATCGTCTACTTCAGACGATACGTTTGCCTTTTCCGACGTTACTAATTCTAAAGTCTCCGATTCTTCGATTTTCAACTCACTCTTGAAGATCTTCTTGATAGAGTTGCCCATCAAAGACGACTTCATGTTCTTCGGCTTGAACCGAGTAATTGGTAACAATATTGATTTCCGGAAAATCGACGCTACCATCCCCCAAAATGCTGATATTCTCAACAACTTCAATATTCTCATTCCACAGCCGATTCCCTTCGATTTGATCAAGGAAAACCAACTGAATCAAGCTATCAGGTTTGAACTTCTCTCCAACCACGAGTTTCATTTGCTCAACTTGCGTATCAAGGTAGCAGATCTTCTCGAATCATACATTGTAGCAAAGCAATCTGTGCAATTCCTCATGAGTAGAGAACATGTAAAATCAATAATGCGAATCATCAACTTCGAACAGATGTACATCATGAGATCGCCACGATCAAAGTACATCCATCTCCGAATCCAGATCGTGTCGAGGTTGGTGAAGATCTTGAACTACTTGATCCAGAACGCAGTAGATTACGGATCATTCATCTACCCGGAGACGATGTACGAGTTGTATGTGGCATTGCTGCGAATAGCCTTCAGCTCAAATTCGCTATCAGATCATGCTCATAAGCTCCTTATACAAGTTCGAAACAAAGGCTTGAAGGTACCCATCTTCAACGCTTGGTGTGAAAACAAAGCGCGAGAATTGAACCACTTGACCAGTGAAGACTTACAGGGTAAGTTTCTTGCAGACATAGAGAGTGATTTCGCCAATGGTCTCGAAGTCGCTTATGAAACGGACACAGTAGAAATAGCCCGAGAGATTCTCAACACCTTTGTTACACACGATGATGCTGATAATTTGTATTTTACTATGAATTATGAGCCTGATGATGGAATCAATTACGATCAAATGGAAATAGCCTAAATAGCAGTAATGCTACAATCTAATGATACGTCGAGAATAGCAATTATCTTTTATGATATGCAATATCCCAACAACAGATACACAAAATGTAGTAGATTAACAAATTCAAAAAAAGAATTGTTAAATAGTCTTCCTATATATGTGTCTCTTTATCTACATCATCTTCCTTATGATACAATGATTTATTTGAATTGCGTAAAAACTTCAATATAAACGAAAATTAACAACTATATTAACACAACAACCAAAAATTATATGAAATGTAAAACAATCCCATTGTTTGCTTTATGAAATTATTGGATGGTTTGGTTCCTTGGATAGCATTTAACTTAAGCGGATTGAGGCTTGGCGACACCGGTTTGGAAACCGTTCTTGAATCTTCTAGAAACGTGCTTCAAGTAAGCCATTCTACCGGTACCAGTGGTTCTTCTTCTCTTAGCCTTCAAAGCCCAGTTGTGCGATCTTAACTTGGCAGCTGGGTATCCACAAGAAGAACAAGTCTTCTTTTGGACGTGGAAAGAACGACGGCCACATCTGTTACACAAAGTGTGGGACTTGTTGTGACGCTTACCTAAAGATGGAGTACCCTCTATTATTATGTTAGTATGGTTCCTTTCGAATAAACGAGAGGTGAAGTAATGCGATGAATAATGTAAAATATGCCAAAACTTTCTCGCCAATCATCTCATATCTGTCAAAGAAATATGGACGAAGGACATAGAACTAGTCTTCATATGGTGAGTTTGGATTTTGGTGGTGGTGATACAAATGTGAACATAACGACATATGCTGCAATGCTCGACATCCTAGTTCACAAATATAGTGCTTCCACTAGAAGCAAACCACACCCTTTCAAATCTGTTCATGTCTACTGGTGAAAAATGCTCGATCCTAGATTTTCAGTATCTGAAATTTCTTCGTTGTTGGATTGAAATTCGGATTACTGTTCATATGATGACTGTATTGTCTTGCTTGACGTTCAAGACTATATCGGTAGTCTTGTCGTTCTTTCTTCTTATTTGTACTCTGGAACTGTCTCGTACTCTTCTGGATTTCTAGTGGCATCTCAAATTTTTCATTTTCCATTTTCATCGCATTGTCTTCAACACTCTATACATTGGCGATGATGGCTGCTATTCACAGCTCTATCCTCTTGTAGATCTTCACGTACTACCCATGTTTGCTATCTATATTAATGTAGTTACTAAAACAACAGAAGCAGTTGAAGTTTTTGTTAAAATGTATATCTGTATAGGAAAATTTTCACCAGCCTGAGCCTGACAGAGAAACAGGAGAATGAGAATGAAGACTGCACACAGATCATCCCACAGTAGAAGGATGAGTCTGTACCAAAAAGGGCTGAGTGCAGGATATTTCATAACTGCCATACAAATTACAAAGTATGGTGGTGAGACTAAGGACTGGACTCGAATGTAAGGTACTGCATTCAATGATTCAATTTCGCAATTGAGACAAAATTTGTCTTTTGTAAATGTTTTTGGAATACATCACGTGAGCGGGCGTGACGTTTTTCGCATTTCTCATTTGGTCATGTGCAAGTATGAATCAGTTTGCATATCCAGGGCTGAAGCCCTAGTGAAAAGTTAAGTCGCGAAATCTAACCACGAAAGCCGAAGTCTCAATTTTCACCAACTGATAAAGATCCATACATTATTCTCACACAAATGTGCCATACACTCCAACGCGGTTGCAAAATTTCGTGTTTGTTTACCAACACCAGATAGTATACGTGCAGTCAGTCATGAGACGGCTAGGCGTGACCGGAACTTGTGAATCTTATTACTTCTGTCTCTTCTTTTCCAATCCAAACATCTTGGCTTGGACTTCTGGAAACTCGTCGATTTTACTTTTGAATTCTGTCTTGATTTCCACAACCGGAAGTTTTCACTTTTCTCATCTCATCACTCGAAGATGTCAGCACAGTTCCCACCCTCGTCTCCGTTGATCAGCAACGACGACTATGCCGTGTCGGACCCGTTTGCTGTCAAGCCCTCCTATGTCAAGGGCCAAGTCGAAGATAGAGGAAGAAAAGACTACCCCACGCCTAACCCTTCGTCTGCCTTGTTCAGATCGTCCTCTCCAGCACTCGATGCTGCAGAAGACGACAATGAGATCGATAACGAAGAAGACCTTGAAAAGATCGAAAAGGAACTCAGACAAAAAATTGAAGACACTCAAAAGCCTGGAACTAAACAAGCAGCTAAGCTTTCCTTGAAATCAAAGAAGTCCGTCTCCTTCAATTTGCAAACCAAAGTGGCCATCAACAAAGACTTCAACATTTTGCATCCTGATGCGCGTGTATTAAGAATCCCGTTGGTGTCTTCCAAATCGCATCTTACCATCGGACGTTCGTCAAAGACTTGTGACTATGCCTTGAACTCTCGGGACTCTTTCATCTCGCGTTCTCATGTTTCTGTCTGCCACAACTCTGAGCACATTGTTTTGTCGTGTATTGGTGCCAATGGGGTAACCATCAGAATCCCCAAGCCTTGCTTTGTCTATGCCACCAGTGCTACAAAAGACTTTGTAGTTATGGAAAACACGTCTGGCAAACCGTTAGACATTGCCAACATGTACTTGCACAGGACCAGTAGATCCATCGACTTAGATGCTAACCATACCGAGTTTTTTGTCAGAAAAAATGAGACTGTAACGTTGCCTCGTTTCTCCAATGTTTTGCTTGAGATATCCGAACAAGTCTTATTGTTGAATTCTGAAGATATTGAAGAAGACTTGACCGAGGATGAAATGCCCATGTTGATCCAAACCGAACTTGCACCAATTGTCACTCCGTTGAAGGCACCTCTCAAGAACTTTCCCCCAAGAACCCCGATAAAGGCTACAACAAATCAGGTTTTGGAACTCAACGATGACACCCCAAGTAAACCACCAGTTGCAGGTACGGTCCAGGCTGCAGCATCCGTATCTGACTCTACTTCTGCCATTGTTCCTGCTACTTCTGGTGTAGGCTCCGCACCTGCAGTTCCATCTGTCCTTAAAAGTGAAGTCAGGCACTCTTCCTCTCCGAAGATCAAATCAGAAAAGGGAACTCCTAAAAAGATCAGAAAACAACCACATATACATGTTTACCAGCAAAAGTCGATTATTCACCCCGAACAAGTAAGCCCCAAACCAGTAAGTTCTTTCAATATCTTCGAAGAACTGAATGAAGAAGAAACAAAGACACCCTCTCCTATTGTTTCTCCTCATTTATTCAGACAGTCCACTCCATTGAATGACAAGTCAAACACCTTCAGCAACCCTTCGACTCCCAAGACAAAGAGAGCACTGTCCGAAGAACCTCCTAAACAGAAAAAGAAGTCCAAGAAGACATTGGAAATTGAAAAGGTCGAGATCAATCAAGAATGGGTCAAAGACATCAACAATGTCGAAGAAATCAACAACATCTTGATTAACCATTTGGCCTTCTCTAGGTTATCATCTACGCCAGCGTCATTCTTGAACACTATCAGTGTAGTCGCTTCCAAGTTAGAATTGAGACAAATCAGAGTACTCTTATACAACATCAAATGTATAGGCGTGATCTACAGAGAAGGAAAGGATGCTGCTGGTAAGCCTTTAGAAGAGGAGTATTACTATATACTGGAAAATGACGACGATGCCAAACGTACCGCTTTGGTTGCCAACGTCAAGGGCCATGGAGGATTGAGATCTTGCAGAAGAACTCACAAACAGTACTACTGGAAGAAACCAGCACCCATCAAGAAATAAGCATACCCACAAACATATTTCATTAATTTTGTACATTAGCTAGCTTTTGCTTATCAAGTATTGTATATATTCGTACTTGTCAGTTTTGAACTATACCTTTGTTCTTCGTAGGGGTTGGTAACTGAAAGCCCATATCCGTATTGTAGCTTCTCTTCTTTGGTTAGCTCTTTGGGACTACTTATTATCGTCTTATTAAGCAGGAGTCTTAGCAGCCCAAGCCTTCTCCTCTTGAGTTGAGATTTAACGCCTACTATAATCAAGCCAATAAGTAGCTGCAGCACCCATACTCCTATTAGAGATATACTTATCATGAACTCTACAAACAAGTTCAGTTTGTACAAGGCAATAGTCTTCTGAACACCTTTGGCAAATACACTTCCAACGGACTGGTCAGATTCAGAAATGACTGACTTCAAATTGGCCAGCAAATCGTTCTTGTTAATAAGTGGAATCTTAACAGAAAGATTATCGTTAATCCAAGTTAAACCAGACTCCACTTTGTCGATTTTTCTGCCAATGGTGCAGTATACTATGGTATTTACGGGTCCAGAAAAAGGCGTATTGCTGAAAATTGAGTTTACAGTATCGTTCAATGTAGACATGAATTCATGGAGGGTTGAGTTGATCTTGGATGATGTCAGTTTAACGGACCCAAAGAGTTGGTCGTTGATATTGGCTTCTTGCTTCTGGAAGTAACTATCTATTTGAGTAAGGTATAACGTTGTCATATTCAGTAACTCCTTGGACATTTGTGATGTATCTATGTCGGTAGCTTTGGTTTTTTTGATAAGAATCTGTAACAAAATGAACTGTAGTAAAACGACAAGCAACCCCAAAAGTCCCACTAAGAGAAACGAAATGGAATAGTTGGAGAAGACATATATCGATAACCAGGACTTAGGTAAAAAACGCAAATAAGGATGGAGAAGATTGCTGAAAGTTTCTCTTAAGTCGAAATAGTAATTTGTATTCTGGTTGACCAAGTTTCCGATTATTCTTTCTTCTCTATTCCATCTTCTCCATTCATCATAAATCAATGGAACCATTACCAAAACTGCACATATTGCAAGAATGATTATTACAATTTTCGCAGCCATTTCGACAGAAGTAGATAAATTGTGCGACAATTCTAGAATACTTTTATAGCCAATATCACACACCCGAAGAGGTTGCAAAAGAGGAAATTTGACACTGTTTAGAGATAAAGTGTTATTCTGGTTCCATTGATCTGTTAATGATGTAAAAGGCTCTTCGATAAGTTCTTTTGTACTGTTTTCAACTGAGCTGAAATCAGGATTTACTCTCATTTTATTGATTTCTCCTAGTACGCTGGATGGAATGGAAAGATTGGTTAGTTTTCCAAGAGAGAGTGATATTGACTTCTGGTACTGAT
This sequence comes from Scheffersomyces segobiensis, assembly GCA_030564745.1. Classification (NCBI taxonomy): domain Eukaryota; kingdom Fungi; phylum Ascomycota; class Pichiomycetes; order Serinales; family Debaryomycetaceae; genus Scheffersomyces; species Scheffersomyces segobiensis. Next base: position 249,162 of record JAKTZB010000017.1, on the reverse strand, counting down.
CCAGTGAATCCAGATTGCTTCCAGTGAAGAAATCTGCTACTTTGCTTGCAGTGGAAACAAGCTTGTTGAGTATGGTGGAAAGTCCATCTAGTCCCAGTTGGATTTCATGGGTGATTTCGACTATAGTGGTATTGAGGCCCTTGACGACCATTTCAGAAGTATCAGCAGCTAAGTCGGTAGTACCCTCAATGGCTGCTTTGAATAGACAGGTGTATGTTCCTAGTAACATTTCCACTGTGAACCAAATTAGATTGAGAATGCTTTTCGCAGCCACATGTAGAAGAGCTAGTGTGCTGTAACTGAAATTTTCAAGATTGCTTTCTACCATATTCCGGATCAAGATAGATACCTTGGTGGGGAGTTCATCCATTGAGCAGTCGGAGAAGTCTGAGACATTTCTGATGGCTGCAACTAATGATTTCAGGAAGAGGTATACTTTTATTGTCATTAGAACGAGCGCAAGTGTATACTTATTCAAGTACACCTGAGAGATGCGCTCAGCAAAGTTGAGATATGGCATGAGAGTGCAACGGGGATGAAAGGGACCTAAAGAGACGTAAAAATGAATAAAGTCGACTTTAGAACTACATTTCTTCTATAAATATTCGAGACAATTTGTATTTGCTGTTATTTGTTGGTGACAATTCAAAACAATTCTGAAACCATCTAGTTGCAAAATAGTAATTCTTTTGAGAAAAAACTAACATTTAAAGGAGATAGAATATATCACAATGTGAAAAAGTACATACAATTGGAGAACTCAGTATAAGTTCACAATGACCTCTGACGGTTATCTACCCTCAGATTGTTCTTGCATCTATGCCTTACTTGGACCCTTCCACGGCATCATCTTGTGGATAGTTAGGGAGGTTTCCACACAGTCGTGTGGATACCGATAACATACGGAACTCTTTCGTCAGAATGTTGATGCTTAGAATTGCCATTGTTGAGCTACGATAGTTTCTGGTGGCAACCAGTATATGTCAAGCAACTAGAAGAATGTCTGATACCGAACAGAACAGCACCCCCAAGGAGGAAAAGACTGACAACACCCACATCAACCTTAAGGTTTCTGATGGATCCGCTGAGATCTTCTTCAAGATCAAGAGATCGACTCCCATGAAGAGATTGATGGAAGCATTTTGCAAGAGACAAGGCAAAGACTTAAGTTCATTGAGATTCTTGATTGACGGAACCAGAATATATCCCAACAACACTCCGGATGAGTTGGAGTTGGAAGATGGAGACACTATAGAAGCCCATCGTGAGCAGACAGGGGGTTCGTATTAGTCAGTAAGTACTAGTATAGTAACAGTACAGAATAAAGAAACTAGCAACACCATCTGTAGATCTTTGTGATGAATCTGTTGATGTGTTTTCATTTGCCAGAGAAGGGTATGGTAGCGACCAGGAGCCAAGAGACGATGAGTAGGCCAAGCCATGAAAAATGGAGCCATGGAGAGACAGGGAGCGAGGAGCCGATGAGATATGATGACTAGAGTAGAAAATGAAAGAGACCAGATAGAAGACTAGTAGACGTATAGATACAAATACAGATCCACTTTTAGATAGAAAATGTAACAGTAGAAAATTTGTTGTATTTAGAGAATATATGTGTATAAGTGAACTAGTAAAGTAGAGATATTATGTGTAATGTGAAAAGAGTGAAAAGTATGCAATATAGAAAAGAAAGCAGACTATGGAAGCGACTAAGAAGAATATCGAATATATCTTCAATCTGGAATACACAAGTACAATTAGAACATGCAAAAGAGGCTACAATGTGACAGAATTGAGTTCAGATAGAATTTGGAACCATAAAATACACCACCACGGAGATCACGATGGGAAAATAGAAGGAGAAATTCCAACAGACAACATACCAATGCATACGGAAGACTCGTTTCTAGAAAGTCACATTCATCTAAGGATCCTTCCACGGACGACGGTCCGGAGCTACAGCCCCTGGACCACCGATCTGAGAATCGGCCCACAACTCTCACATCCGCAACTTCAGAGCTTGTGCTAGCGAGTCGTCGGATGTTCTTGATTACCGACGGGAACTAGTGAGCCACTGGGTGGAGACGGTTGGCTCACAATCCTTGGGTAGTACTAATTTCGGCGGGGCCCAAAGGTTGACCGTGACTCGTGAATGCCTGACGATAGATTTGGCGAACGTTGTCTGTCTCGGAGACCGTACGACGCTGTCAATAAGTAGACAACGTAGGAGATAGAAGAGAGGGAGAGAGGAGGATGAGGAGAGGAAGAGAAAATGCTGGAATCATCGTAAAGATCTGGAAGAGAGTAGAAAGTATAGAAATTCGCAATGGCCGGCGGGCACTGAAACAGAGCTGGAATTGTAAAAGTAGTTGCAGAAGCAGAAGCAGTCGTAGAGGTAGAGGCTGTCCCTCCTTAAGTCTATTAACTATTCATGTTTGGTGATATTTACTGCCCTGGAGATGGTCTACTTGTAATGAGTCCAAGTAAATTGCTCGGTTGGCTCCAGCCATTACTGCAGCACTGGTGCAGAGATAAAGCACCACCCCACAAGATAAGAAGGATGAATGATTTTCTAGGAGGGGATTATTATCGGTAGAGAAGACAAGACTCAGAAGACAACGAATAGAAAACCATGTTCCGATTTCAATCTCCATTTGCATTTCCATACCAGAATTGGCACTTCGGAATTGGTGGACTTTTCATTACTTCATTTCAGTCCTGTAACGTATGAGAGTTTTCAGTATCAGCCTATCGGTAGAAATAGCGCAATAGTGTCGAACGACTGTATTCCTGATTCTCCCTGATTTCGGAGAAACTAGGAGCTCCTATACAAGCACCAACCAAATAATAATCCTGGGCACCTGCCAAAACCAGAAAATACCTGGGGAAAAGGAAATGCCTCCACTGGATATCAATCCACAAAATGTGGGTGTATTGTACGACATTGCTGTTGAATGACTTGAGTGCTTATCTATGAATAGCTCGGGACTTAAAGTCCATCTCAGCACATCCCTGTTCGATAGAGAAGGGCCATCTGGGGACCAGAACCGGCAATATATAAGCCGGCTGCTATCCACTCACTTTCAAGTTCTCTTCTCCTGTGTGCCAACTATTACTAGTATCACTAATATTGCCCAATTACTACAGCCATCCCTGCTTTAACTGCTTAGCATCACTACTAACTACAACTATCTACTACAATAAAATGTGCAAGACCGAAATCTGCGGAATTTGTCGTATGTATCAATGGTTTTATACCTTTCTAGCAAGCGAGTACTAACAATTTCAGAACACAAGTCCTGGACAGGCTGCGGCAAACATGTCAGTCAAATCATGGACAGAACACCAAAGGACGGCTGGTGTACCTGCGAACCAGTAGATACCAGTGACATTATCATCAACGGCGACTTTTCGTACCCACCAAGAGCTGGAACCGGGTTTGCCAGAAGAATGAGCAAGACCTGAACGGTTCACAAGGCAGACGTCGAGGTGTTAGGGAGACGCGATGCTGGTCTAGCGTCTTCTCGATCGTTGTCGTCATCACATAGACGACAGGAAGTGGAAAATGTATTCCCCATTGTCTTATATAGGTTTGTTTTAGGGTACGAAATATATATTTATTCAAAAGTCATGAGAAATCAGAAGTAATTTTGAGAGAAGTGAGAATTCAAAGAACGAGAACATAGAATAGGTCGAGAGAAAGGATCGCTTCATAGTAAGATTGAATTGAGAGTACATTATCGACAAGTAATTCGACACAGTGCTCCTATTGGTCCCTATTGGGCACCAGGCGATATGATCAGCAAAAGAAAGATTCATTATATTCGCAAGATTCAAGAATACACCAATAATAATATAATCGTGAAGTATTTTCATAAAAAACAAAAAATCAGTCGGTGCATTCCACAATAATAATATACTTTATTCCTCATATTTCTAAACTCTATAGACCCGTAGAACGTCAGCAGTGTGACGTTGGAAGATCAGGCTTCTCTTGAAATCTAAGCACAAATAGTCGAATTGACGCACAGAAGGGCTCTGGTGCATTTTAGGAATGTCATTTTTCCGGGTTGCGCCACTTGCCAAATTCGTTACCGTTTGCCGTCAAGTCTGGTCAGATAAATTCCAGCGAAATGACGCTGATTTTCTGCGCTCCCAAGACGTGGAATTGCAGTTGTACAACCAGAGTTGAAAGGGATACGAGATGTTCGGCCCGTCTCAGCGTATGATGTCAGAGGAAGTACCCCATACTTTGGCGTGCGTATAGGCCGCGGTCTACATGTGAAAGAAGATAGCGACATTCTTAGGAGATCTCGCTGGGGAGACAATAAGGCAGAATAGTGGGCAGAATAGCAAGCAGATAACAGCTGGGGATGGGTGGAAGTATTGGAGAGTAGTCTAGAACTATTATAGAGAAATGTCAAGAGCCTAGAGTAAGTTTTGTAGGAGATCAGTCTGTAGGCATCGCCCGTGGCTATATGGAAATTTCAGCAAGCACCACTGGATTATGATGGCACTAATGTTCTGACAAATGCAATATGTTTTCATAACTTGCGGGCTACAATTGCTCCATTTACCACTCCCAACGGCTGCCGGCACAACTACCTTCGCCGCTGCCCCCAGCATAGCACAATCTCGCCTATTCTCAACCACTAGGCTAGTCCATATGCCATTTTCCAGACCCCGCGACATTCTGCTTCTGTCCCCTCTGCCAATGTCGTCGACCCCAGAGCCTCCGCCTGCCTTCTCTGTTTCTTTTTCAGTGTCCTTTTTCAGAATTCGCTTGTGTTCAAGTTTATGTACCAAATAAAAATAGTTACGCCGGCTAGTCTTTTCATTCGTGTCTACCTTAAGATTCAAAAGAAGAAGAAGTCGTATCTCGTAGCCTTAGTTCCGTTGACGTATTGCTACCAATAATCCGACCACATAATCTCGCCACAAGATAATCCGGGTTACTCTCTACTCGGCACTATATATATCTAGAATCTCGCTCCACATTCATCTTTCGTTTGGTGGATCTGCCCCACTTTAAAAATTCTCACCAACTACAAGAAACAAGAATATCATAGACTATCTCCACAAAAGCTACGTAAGTAAGCACATTCACATCTGCAACCCTACACCTAACTTCCCAAGCAATCATTACCATAATTCCTCGTACTTCATATATGTATTCATAGAATGAACTTCAACTACCCTGACTTCCTTGGTCACCCGTCCCAGGACAAGAACCAAAATGCCCAAGGCAACAACTTGGAGAATCCAAACACAAACTTGAACCAACAGAGTCAGCAAAGCCTCCAGAACCAACAAAGCCAAATCAACCAAAGTTTGAGTAATCAACAGAATTTAAACACTTTTTCCAATATCCATCCGGCTTCTGACTTCAACACCATTCTATTCAACAAGCTCTCATCCCTCAACGACAACACAGCTTCGCCTCCAGAGGCAGTGTCGTCCAGGTCGCCCACCAGTGGTCCACAGCACGACATCTTCTTGTCTCCCTCTACGGTGAACAAGGACTCGTTTGCTTTACCCATCGAGCTCCAAGGGGGAATCGGTACCATTTCGTCCAGAAGACCTTCGTATGCCGCCGAATCCTTCACGAGATCCAATTTCCAACCCTTGGTCGGCTCCAGCATTGGAAGCACCAACACGAGCGCCAACTACAAGTCTCCCCAATTGGGCCCTACTGCCTCTGGCTCGACTTCCTATTATGGCAACAACAGAAGTAGCGGTAACAACGGTAACAGCACCGATAACTCAAATAAGCAGTTGTCGTCGTTTGCTATGCTCAACAACTATAACCAAAGTTTCAACTTTGACCAGTTCAACGACGCCTTTGCCGACAACTTCAACCTCAATTCCAACTTCAACGACTTCCAGGCTAGACGACCAAGCCAATTGGTGGAGTTCCAACAGCAGCAGCAATACCCTGTGAATCCATATCTCCATCCACAGTCACTGCCACTCCAAACCATTCAGCAGAACCAGATCCCTAGTTCCTTCTCTCTAGGTTCTAACCAACAGTTCTTATCTCAGCAGCTGAGCAATCATTTTCAACAGCAACAGCAACAATCTCAAGTTCTATCTCAATCTCAACAGACTCAACAGCCTCAACATCTGCCTCAACACATTCCACACCCTCAATCTCAGCAATCTCAGCAATCTCAGCCTCAACGTACACAACAGTCTCAGAATTCGGCTCAATTCAAACAATCTATTAACTTAGAAAATGGACTCATTCTCAAGGACCAGTACATCATTGCTTCTCCAGACTTGAAGAGCCAGTACCTCAAAACTACCAAGTATTTCCAGGATCCTCGTGTCACCAACGAGGTGTTGACAAAATTGAACGACTTGTTATCTCTTCCTGTAGTTGTAAAGCTTATTACCTTCATCAAGAACTTGAACAATCTCACCTTCAACCACAAGATCTTGTGCCTCGTAATCAACAAGAACGGTAAATTTGACTTGCTCTCGTACCCCAATAACTCCAATATTTTCTTGCAGCGCGATGATTTAGTCATTGTAGATGGAGACAGAGGCAAGGATTTGGTGATGATAGTAGAGCCTTTGGTCAATCTTAACTTTGCTATTCTTTTCAACTTCTTGAAAAAATTAGAACATTTGAAGAGCTTGACCATTAACGATTCCAATTCTAATCACAATAATCAAGGTCAGAAGATTAATGGAACTCACTCGACTTCTTTGAATGCTTCAGCAATCATCAATTCACACCTGAATGAAGACAATGAGTTCATTATTACTTTACCTACTAAACAAGTTCTTAGATTCGCTACACCTAAAGAGATACACAAGATCAGTGGTAAGTTTTTGGAAGAGAAAAAGGCTTTTATTACTTGTTTCAACAAGATCAAGGAATTGAATCTACAATCCAATTTGACATTGATCAACGTTGAGTACCAATCGGACTTTAAGAAGTTAATCTTCTACTACTTTGCAAATTTCAAGAGAATTGATTTCCGTGGCTTGATTAAGGAATTATTCAAGATCTACAAAACAAGAATCTGGTTATGTGCTGTATTGCCTTATGATAAACCAGAGCTCTACGTCACCATGTCCAAAGAAGAAGCTGAATTGAAGAAGGCAGAAAATTTGAAGGAATCTAAAGGCGAAAATGACGACAATTTGATTCCCAGCGAATATGAATTGTCAAATGATCAAATCTTGAACTTCTCTATCAATGAGTTTGAGAACTTGTCGAGTCCTAATTACTTCCATCTGCTCAATTTGTTGAATTTGATTGAACACTTATCTAACGAACTCCCAGGGTACTTCTATGGATTTAACAACTCTTCTGTCTCCACAGGTGGAAATAACAATGATAATAATGGCTCTAGAAATGCAAAAGGAAAGGGTTCTTCTCCCACCTATTCAACTAAAGCTCCAAATAGTGCAACTGGAGAACACAGTAAAATCTTGCCCAGCTTTAATCCTTTTGGCGACAACGTCTCCATAAAGCCCAACTACCAATAATTCAATCCAATACATTTTTATTTATTATCCGGAATAGACAAAAGAAATCATAGAGCAGATAGGATGATACGGAAAATCAGTGGTTGACGCTGTCAGCTCAGTCCTTTCCCATCCATTTCCCAATTCCTCCTTAAGTTATTTTATTTCGTTGTACTTGTTTTTATCGTCAGGTCAAATTTATGAAAAAAGTTGAACACTTTAAAGAAAGGCTGCCGTTCTTTTCCACTATACAAATTTTATTTATATTTGCCTTCAATTTGACATCCGTGCTACTCCGTTCTTGAAATTAACAATGCTAATCTAATGATGTTTATGAATTAATAGTGGTGGTAATACTTCCATATTATGTGCTGAGGTAAAACATACAATGCAATTATCTCCAACAGTTATTTGCGGGATTTTGCCCAAAGTATGTACAATGCTCCCCATTAATATTCCCTACTATATATTACCCTTTTTATACATGATACAGTTTATACACCTATAATGTCTTTTTTTTAATTTGACGACATATGTACTCCTCTTTTAAGTGGAATGAAGGGGATTTCGCTCGCTGAAAAATACTTAGACCGTGAAGAAAACGGAAATTAGGTATAATATTAAGTTGACATAAAACTCCTCGCAATATTCGAAATAGTCCAATGAATTCGAAATCGTGTAGATTAGAGATTATATGATATAAATATATAAGAATGTAATTGTATAGATGTCATGGTCTCGTCTCGCTTTGTCTTGTGGTTCTCATATTACCCCACAAAAACATGAATTTTACTGATTATTTGTAAATTGATGACAAATGTGCATGGCTCTCTCAAGCACATAAGGTGAAACTAGTGTTGTAATTGAAAGTCTTGGGTCACACTAGAAATCTTCCCAAATCCCTTCATATATGATAACCTCCATGATTACTTCAGTTTCATTACTGATAGATCACGTGCCACATTTCATCAATGTGTTTATCTGCTATATAGAGACGGTCTGCAAACGGAAGAATCTTCTTTAAAGGTATTCAAAGGGACTTTGTGTCTAGGAGGTATGAGTAGGAGACCTATTTCAGCAGAAGAGCTTGTAATTGGAGCAGAAGATTGTTCCAAACCAAAGTTCCTCTCAAAACTGGAAAGAAAAAGGTTGAAAGTAGAAGCTGAAGCAGAGAAGCAGAAGCGACTACAAGAACTAGAGAAGAGGAGGGTCAAAAGAAAACTAATTCTTCTCAAACAAGGCGAAGTTGAAGAAGAAAATGCCAAAGCAATAGAAGAAGAGCCAGTACGAAAAAGAAAGAGTAAACTGTCAAGATTCAATTTTGAATGGGACGAAAATGAAGACACTACTGGTGATTTACTTTTGTTGCCTCTAGAGCCTGTTTCCACCAATAGAGACAATCTTGACTTTGTAGAGACTACCCATTGGTCGAAGAAGAGTCTTGATCAGATGACAGCGAGAGACTGGCGTATATTTAAAGAAGATTATGGCATAACATCGAAAGGTGGAGATATAGATAATCCATTGCGAACTTGGAATGAAGCCTCGATTCCTAAAAAATTGTTGTCTATTATAGTAGATAAACTCGAGTATTCAGAGCCGACTCCGATCCAGCGAGCTGCCATTCCTCTTGCATTGAACCAGCGAGATGTTGTTGGAATTGCAGAGACCGGTTCTGGTAAAACACTAGCCTTTCTTATTCCTTTACTTAGTTATATTCTAAACACAGACAAGAACTATTTGGAATATGAGCACCAACAGGAACAAAACTACAATAAGCCTTTGGGTCTCATTTTGGCTCCTACAAGAGAATTAGCCCAGCAGATAACCAAGGAAGCTCAGAAATTTGGCGATAGACTTGATTTGAATATAGTGAGCATAATTGGTGGACACCAGTACGAAGAAACTGTTCATTCTATTCGAACGGGGGTTCACATCGTGGTCGCTACACCAGGGAGATTAGTCGACTCTTTGGAAAGAAACATTATTGGTTTGGATAAATGCTACTATATCATTATGGACGAAGCAGATAGAATGATTGACATGGGGTTTCAGAAGGCTTTGCAATCCATATTATCTTATGTGCCCAGTACAGAACGCTTGAACAGCACTATTGATCTGACAATCTTCCACATCAACAAGAGGATCTCATTGATGTTCACAGCAACCATATCACCTCCAATTGAGAAAATAACCAAGAACTTCCTTATAAAGCCCGGCTACTTGTATATTGGTGGGGCCGGTGAGGCACTTGATCACATTGCACAGAATTTCGAATACTTGGGATCTGTTTCCGGAGGCTTAGAAGATCTCGATAGCAAGAGATTTGACAAGTTGGTGAAGATAATTCAACAACATTCTCGAGAGTCGAGTAAGTTTTCAATTATCATCTTTGCGAACTACAAGCGTGTCTGTGATTTGCTTTCAATTGAGCTTGAAAAGAATGGTTTCAAGGACAATGTTGTTATTCATGGATCAAAGACACAAGAATTGCGTGAGAAAGCTATTTCAGCTTTCAGAAGCCACGAAGCTAGAATCCTTATTGCTACCGATGTTGCAGCAAGAGGTATTGATGTACCCAATGTGTCGCTTGTTGTCAATTTTCAGATGTCAAAGAAGTTTGATGATTATGTCCATCGTATCGGTAGAACTGGTAGAGCCGGAAACAGAGGTGAGAGTTTCACGTTTATAGACGACTCAAATTCTGACGTTTTTATAGATTTGAAGAAGTTCTTGGTGAACGGTGGGAAGAAATGTCCAGATTGGTTGGTCAGACATGCGTCTACCCAAAGCCAAGTTCTACGTGATTAGATATCGTAATCATATAAGTATTATATATATATCAACTGTATTATACAACATTTCGATGAATTGTCAGATTACTAAATTATACATGTTATTATACAACAGAGTACTTTCGTTGCTACTCTTCGTCTTCGCTGCTTTCGTAACCTCCAACCAAAGAAGATACTGCTTTCTGTTTCTCTTCATATAGTTGGCGCTTTTTGTCTTTTGCATTAGCGGCCAAAATCCTTCTAGATAACTCTAGATTACCCAAAGTTGAGGTATTGAAAAAGCCATTTGAAGTTCGAGCTTCTTGATGAGGAGCTGGTTCAATTTTCTTCGTTTCAACTTCAGCCTTCTCAAGTTCCTCTTCTTCGGGCTCTTTTACGTATACTCTGGGTTTCTTTTGTATTGGTGGTTGGTCTTCAACTTTGGCTAAGAGTTGTTTGACCGTTTCGAGTGCTATTTCTTGCATTCGTCTCTTTTCCTGTTTCTGAGCCTGGGGGTTGGGATCTTCATTGGCCCATCTGATATTTAGGACCTCGTTAGCATCTAATGATTGGTTCTGCATGGCCTCCTTGGCAAATTGCGCCAGTGATTCGAATCGATACGTTATAAATGCACAAGATTTTCCATGTAGCACCCGGATCTTCTCGATCTGGCCAAACTCTACAAAATGCTTGGTCACTATACTTTCCGTCTTATCTGTCACATTCAATCCCCCCACGTACAATGTTCTGTTGGAACGGTTAAACGAACCTACTCCATCCATGTCATCACGGTATTCGGCCGTCCTATCACGACCAAAACAGTCTTGTGTCGGCTTGAAATAGTCGGTATCTACAGGTATTCGATGATAATAATGACACCTCTTGCCGAGGTAACAGCATCCACGAGCAAAGAATAGGCAGATCGTGCTTCCCGGTCTTGCGCGTGTGTAGCCTGCATCCTTTTTGATGTTCGTTCTGAACTTCAGCTTCGTGTAATTCAGCTTCGACGAACTGTCTCCTCCACCAGACCACTTCAAATACCAGATATTGAAGACACTTCCTGATTGCACAGGCTTGTCATCGTTGGGTATAGTATCCGGATCTACCTGTAAACGAGCAGGTCTTTCTGTATTTTCCACTGCAGACGCACGGTCATCTTTTGCACGAGGTTTCAATGACATCCCTAGCGATTTCTACTCTTAAGTCTACCGTAATAAACAAGCTTCTGCCATAAAGAACGGTACAGGTTTGAATATGTCGCATGTCGTATGGCGACACCTGGAGATGCTCTGCTCAATTATGTGCGACATTCTCCATCATACAATAAGTTGGGTACAGGAATTTCATTTCACGGCACAAGGAAATGTGCCGAAGTCTCAAAAAAGAGAAAGGAAATTCGTGATTTCAGTGGCTTCAATGGTCACATTCAACGAGAAGGTGAGAACTACATAGATATGTACTCGTCATAACAACTTTTTTATTTCTAATTTACAAATAAACTTAACATAAACAAAATCCAGAGACATTTTGTAGCAGCAACTGATTTGGGCTGCAAAATGTCGCAGTCGGTTTAAAAGAGACTGAGCAAGAAAGACAACCCAACTACACCAAAAACGGCGCTGGACTTCTTCCAGGAGACTTCGTTAGCACCGTTAGTGGTTGAGGAACTCTTAGTCTCAGTAGCAGAGGATGTACTGGCAGTTTTATCAGTGACAGATCCACTCACTTTACTTGTAGCGCTAGACAATGCCTTAGAGGCATCGCTGGCAACCTTACTAGTCAAGGACTTAGCATCAGACTTGACGTCACCGGCAAGTGATGTGGCTTTGGTGGCGACTCCTTCACCGACAGAAGCAGCAACTGAAGTGACGTCATGACCAATAGATGTAGCCTTCGAAGCGATATCATGACCGAGAGAATCAGCACCCGAGGTTGCGACACCAAAAGCGGAAGTAGCCTTGGTAGCGACGTTTTCGGCGACTGAGACAGCACCAGACGTCGCAGCATTGAAGACAGACTCAGCTCCACCGACACCAGCACCAATGGCAGAGGTAGCAGCGCCGAGATCGGCGGCAATATCAGAAGCGATGGCCATTATGAAGTAGCAATATAAAGAGTTCTTAGAAAATACTGAACAAGTAGGTTTAAGGAGTTTTGGAACTTTTCAGAATCAGCCTGGGATATTTTCCACCTTATATAGTTTGCAAATTAGGGACGGCTGTGTCTGAAAAATAAAAGCCAAATCAAGCTTGCCCAAATTGGAGTAAATCTGGCCTTTGTTCTATGTGTACAGCGACGGTGGAATTTTGGTTCAATGGTTATAGGAGAGATGGAAGAGGAGGGGGGATTCCAGGTCCATTACACAGGGGACGTCAAATGAGTACACAAAGCCATTTCTAGTGAATGGTATTTAATATTCAATTTAGTGTGATTTGACGTCAATGGGTCGAATATGCCCTCTTTGGGAACAGGGGGTCTTCATTGGCCAGCTATTGTGGCTCAGTGCCTGAAGGTTGCATAGGGAAATTTAGAAATTAGGTCATGAGATTGGCTTTTTTTGCTCTGTATTGATGGTTTCGCTGGATAAGGAAGGCAAAGTAGACTACAAGCACAGCTAGTCTTTGCGTCCTGTCGTCAGACGAAATACCGGCGTGACACACCGAACCGATCCACAGCCTTATTGAAGTGAAAACCAGCTCAAAGTTGCAGAGGCACATGTCAGAAATATTGTTTTCGGGATCACTTCAGAACGCGAAAAATGGCTATGCTAAATGACGAAGAGCCGATAAAACATAGCCTATGAGTTTGAGCCCTAGCCATGGCCACGCTACTAATTTTAGAAACCAGGGTCGTCGCGTCAAGCGAAGCCATAGCGAAAGTTCACGTCAGTGGCCAGGCGAGCCGTCTGACAGTCGTGTGCATAACTCTTGTTCTCGTAGCCGTGGCTATTGTCGAGACTAGAAGTTTAATGCTAGCTAAAAATAGAGGCTCCAGGACGAATTAGACTACAAAGACTGATGCTTGGATTAAGAAACCTCCATAAGTATTACAGAAGAATCCAGAAAGTCGTGAACGACCTTGGATTGTAAATGGATGTAAATGAGAAAGAAGATGGTGAGCGGATCTGGCTGTTGATGCTGTTCTAGCTTAGAAAGCAGGTACCTAAATTGTATGCGTCCACGAGTTCTGAAACAGTGCTACAAATATGAAATAGACGCAGGCCTTGCAAACTCTATTGGCTACTGCCAATCGGCATCAATTCAGGTTGTATTTTTCGACGTAGATATTGTGGATTGTGGATTCTTAGTTATTGCCCCAGCTCATCAAGTACAACCTAATTTTTCAATTTTCAGCGAGACTCCCCACATTTCAAAATCCGGAGAATGCTAGCAAATAAATTCGTGAAATTCTAGGCAACACTTGACTTCACTTGACTTCACTTGGCTTCACTTTATTGTACTTCCTTTTTTGCTCTCGTACTCTTTTGCTCTTCTGCTTATTTTTGATCTTTAATCAACCTCTGCCTCCAGGCAATTGTCTCATTTTTCAGTTAGTCTTCCGTGATTCATTACTCTATAAACAAAATTTATAAGTGCTGGTCAATGAAAAATGTGTAAAATGAGATCGAAAACTTGGCCAATTCGTGTCAAATACTGGAGAATTACGATGTCTACGTAGAAATTGCAAGATCCTCTTGGCAATATTAAAAAGTGCGGAGTCTTTTTCCATTGCCTCTACTTCTGCAGCACGGGCCTTTGTAAGCGCTTTTCAGAAACGCAACTAGTCGTCTCGTTTTGGCAGGTGGAAAATCGTCTAATATATGGGCCGTCTAATCGCGCCTAAAACGGAAACTGAATCCGTTTATCAATTATCATCGAAAAATTGTACTTTAAGATTGTAGATTTAAGAGTCAACGGTTTTCCACTTTTTCCTGGAAACTCAACTTCATTTTGCTTTTTCTTTCCTAGTTAACTCGACAGTCTTATCGTTACTATAGAACTATTCTATTGTCGTAAAATCCGAGCCTACTATATCTTAAAGTCAATATGTGCGGAAAGAATTCTTCTGTAACTATGTCATCAACATCTGCAACCACCTCTAAGCCAACCAAGGGTTGTTGTGGAGCTTCTTGCAAGTGTGGTTCCGGTTGCACCTGTGCTTCTTGCAACACCACCAAGTTGTAGATGACAGGTTTCAAAATGTCATAACTGAGACAAAATGGCCAGAAAATGCCAAATAGATAAAGAATATAATTACAGCGAGACTGAGTCCGCTAGTGGGTAGTCAAAGGTTATGTGTTCATAGCAATAAACATTAGTATGGAAAGGAGTGAAATGGTATGATACTGTAGTAGTATTAGAATGAAAGGATACGGATGCGTAAAAAAGAGTATATATAGACAGAGAGCTGCTTTGAAAGAATCAGATCTACATAATGCACAACATTTGAAGGAATTTTAGCCCTATACAATCGAGAAAATCAAATAATCTAGAATCGGCTAGTAGTATCAGAAAGAATTATTCCTATGATATTTCTAGCGCCAGTAGTAATGAACAAAAAAGCATTAAAGTAGATGTAATATTTCTACTGGTCTACTCCTACTACTTCTCAACAGTTTCATAATTATTCATAATTTAAATAAATACTTCAACAGAAAAGTTAATCATACGCTTACTTTCTTGGAGAAAGTTGCAAGGTTTCCTTCTTGATGGCAGCACCCAAGTCTGAGTGGACCTTGGAGAACATCTCAAACACTCTGTCTTGGATGTGAGCATCAGCAGCAGCAACATGCACAGAGACGTTGTGCGCCAAATGGGCCTGTTGGTTAGGATACCTCTTCAAGACATTGTACAAAGCAGTGGCTTGCTTGAAGTCCTCGTCGGTGTACTTCCAGTGGAATGGACAAGCAGCACCTTCCCAGATTTCTTGTTCTTCTTGCAAGGCGAATTGTTTGAATTCAACTGGCTTAGAAGTGTCCAAGTAGTTTGGAGTGCTACCCAAGTTGCCGTTGACATTCATGTGACCGTCTCTCATGTGTGGGTTGTACACAGCACCTGTAACTGGGCAGTTGACAGGAATCTGGGTGTAGTTAGTACCCAATCTGTGTCTGTGTGTGTCAGCATAAGAGAACAATCTCGACTGCAAGACTGGATCAGCTGATGGTTCCATGTATGGAACAGTGTGGGCTGGAGAGAAGGCAGCTTGTTCAACTTCGGCAAAGTAGTTCTTTGGGTTCTCGTTAAGCTGGAACTTACCGAATCTTCTCAAAGGATAATCGGAATGAGGCCAGACCTTGGTTAAGTCAAAGACAGAAAATGGAGCCTTCTTGGCTTGTTCTTGAGTCATGGTTTGCACATAACAAGTCCAAGATGGACCGTTGCCTGCTGCAATGTTTTTGAACAAGTCTTCCTGAGCATAATCTGGGTTTGAACCGGCCAAAGCACCTGCCTCCTCGTTGGACAAGGTCTTGATGCCCTGGTCAGAAATAAAATGGACCTGCACGTAGTACCACTCTCCCTTCTTGTTGGACCACTTGTAGGTGTGGCCGGAGTAACCGTTCATTTCTCTGTAGGAAGCTGGGGTACCTCTGTCAGAGAAAAGAATACACACTTGGTGGATGGCTTCCTGGTTGGTGGTCAAGTAATCCCAAAACATGTTGGCGTCCTTCAAGTGGGTCTCAGGGTTTCTCTTCTGGGTGTGGATGAAGTGAGGGAACTTTGAAGGATCTCTGATGAAAAAGACAGGGGTGTTGTTGTACACCAAGTCCAAGTTACCTTCTTCGGTGTAGAATTTGGTAGCGAAACCTCTTGGGTCTCTAGCGGTGTCAGCGGAACCGGCTTCACCACCGACAGTGGAGAAACGGGTGAAAACCTTGGTCTTCTTGCCGACAGTGTCCAAGAAAGCAGCACCCGTAATGTCTGTGATGTCGTCAGTGACTTCGAAAACACCATAGGCACCGGAACCCTTGGCGTGGACAACTCTTTCTGGGATTCTTTCTCTGTCAAAGTGGGCAAGGGAATCAATCAAGTTGAAGTCCTGTAACAAGAGAGGGCCGTGCTTGCCGATTCTTTGGGTAGCGAAGGCGTCGCCTGGGATGGGGCAGCCGTTAGAGTTGGTGAAGACAGGAGCCATTGTGATAGTAGAATTGGTAGGCGATAAAACCAGAAAAAATCAATAAGCAATAAGGTGAAAAGTACTGGAGCAGATTCACGTGACGCTAGCAAGGTTGAGATGAACTATGGAGTTGAGTAACAGGATTGGCTCTGCGGTACTCAATGGAAACTAATTAGATATTAATCGTGCAAATAGACGTCGTTCTAATTTTTCAGGCATTTCCGTTGAAATATATACTGCTACAAGCTTCCGGATCGAGAGCGGGGAGCCGTGGCTCGCATTATCAATCACACCTGGGGCCAGACTCCTTGGTCCTGCCGCTTAGTTATGGAGTTCCCGTGATTGGACTGACGGACCTCGGAAGAGGGCCTGCATATTCGTGTGCAGGACACATGTTGCCCAATTCTGGGGTAACTGCGACATTTCCAGCCATCTCAGCCTAAGTCATAATGCCAAGGACCACGCCTTTGTCAGAGCATCAAGTTGTACCATTTAGCAAGCCATATTGCCAGCATCGTTGTGAAGCGTTGGTATTTCGTGGAAGAGTATCATTGCCTCTGTTCTGAGCTCTTTACGGAACTTTTTTTTGTAAATTATCAATTTCTCAAATTTTCCACAAATTCCCTCTCTGGCAGTATGCAACCTAATAAATGTATTTAATCTTATCATATTTTTTGTCGTCCGCTTTCTACCAAGCCAATAGAAGTCTCCCCCATCATGACGTCTTTCTGCCTACAGCCATTTGTGATTTCTCTCTTCCCTTTGGTAAATGCCCACACATCATATTGTTGGATCTACTCTTATCTGACACTCTTTTTTCGTCCACACTTTTCGTTCCACCGGTTCGTTTTTTTGGGCTTCCCTTTCCCTGAAGCATGTGAACCAGGGACTCCTTGTCTCCGCCGTATGGCTCAATGCGATCTTTGTGCCCCCAACATGCCAGCAGATTCCGATATCTGCGAAAAATAGTGTTTTTTTTTCCTGTCAAAATTGCTATATTCTCCAAAATTAGCGCGGCCCTTCCACCCCAAAGCCCTCCCCATCTTTTTGCAATCTTGTCGCTTATAACCAACAATGGCCCGTCTGCCATTCGCTAAGAAGACTCACGTCCAGACAAGTGCTAGAAACGAAACTCCTTTCGAGTCGTCTCCTTTCTCCTATCTTTGTCGCCCCTATCTTAGCGTTCTGTCTCCTCGCCATCTCGTGGACCGTAGTCCTCTCAATCGTAAGCCCACTCTCCTGTTCCATCTCTACTTCGCTACAACAATCGTGCCATTGTGGTGTCATGTTACATTCTCCCTAGCTATCGTACCTACTTTGTAGTCTTTGTGTAGCCAACCTTCAACGTCTTCCCACAAACACATTACTAATCGCAGTCTAGATCAGCGCCAGTTGTTTCATCTGGCCGCATCATGCATAAGGTCTACTCCAATTTAACAAGCTGAGATGTTCCGGCCGGAAAAACATCCCCTTGAGGTCCAACATTAATAACTTGCGATCTCGATTGCATTTAGTCTGCAATAATAGCCATCGGCTAGTACACTTATCGGATAATGACTATAATCGTTGATGCCATAAATATAGTAATCCGTAAATACGGTATTTGTCATACTCTTATAATTGACAAGGAAATAGCTACCGATGAACTGCTGTACTATCGTAGTAGTAGTCACTTTTTCCTGCTTCTCGAATTGCTCACTTGTGGATACTTTCTCTCCATTGCTTGAATTCCGAGGTCAACATCTCGCCGTTCCTCAACCTGCTATTCTCATTGCCCATCAACTCTCGTAACGTAAAGGTTCTAGTGCTGGGATCAAAACTGACGCGGTAAGCTTTGGTAGCGTCGTCTCGTGGAATCTCCTGTAAGAGCCATTCAATGACTGCTCCATACCACTTCAAGGCAGTGGTACAGTTGATCTTTCCCCCAGACTTGTTGTCGGTAAGCGCATTGTTCTTGATGAGTAACGGGATCTCCTCCGTCTTGTACAACTCGACATCGCGCAATAAGAACGAATCGTCTCGGAATCCATACACCACTTTACGAATGCCCATCAAGAAACACTGGGCCCACGTCCTGAACAACTTCTTTTCAAAGTTGACTATCTGGCCGCTAGATTCCAAGACTCTGCTAGTCTTCAACTCCATATAATGCGAAAGAACGTCTTTACCATCCTCTGGAACATAGTCCCATACACAGTCTACTTCTCCAGCCAATAGCATCTTGGCTTCACCGATGCCAGTTTTTATTACAGAAATATACTGCTCGTAGTTGTTCACCATTTTCTTGCCTCTTTTATCTATCTGTTGACGACCACAGTCAGCCCACGGCTTGGGCAAAGTGGCTACAGCTTCAAACTTGTATCCGCTGAATTCACATCGTTTCATATGGTCATACTTGTCTGGAGTCATATTCTGTTGTTTGTCCTGGTCTTCTTCGTTTCTTCTTGCCAATTCGATCTCCTCATCGCTGTTAATAAACAACTGCCCATCATAGGCTAGTACGTTGAGGTCTACACGGTCGTTCAAGTTGTATGGTAAAGCAAGCAATTTGGTCATTAACCCTCGGTATGTGATGATGTCTACGTTTACTTTCTCGCCATTGTTGTGTTCTTGCTCATACTTCGTGAGTGCCGTGAGCAAACACTTCATGTCCAGCAAGTTCTTCTCTTCCGGGATTTTTTTGAATTTGGCATACCCAGCTTGCAAATCGATGTCCCCATCACCAATCTTGGAGTCTGGCAAGTAGTAATACGATACATTTTCGGCTTTGACTATTTTCTGGTCATACACGAACTCGCCGTCTATGTCTCGGGCAAATGCAAAAATCTCTTTAGGCTGTTTGAGAGCTGTCGTCTTTGCTCGACTCTGGAGTGATAACGTCTTCATCATTGTGTATAGCTGGACTTTAGCTCAGAAAGAAGGTTATAGTTGAAGTATGGATTGAATTTTTCAGATAGTGCGATGGGACTGTATGGACCATCACCATCCCAAAGTAGTTTCCATAGTTAAGATCCTACGGTTAAGATCTCGCAACTAAGCAGATAAGATAAGGGGAAATGTTTACGGAAGATGGGGATATGATAATAATAGATAAACCACATGGATAGAATTTGTCGTATATATTCAAAAATTGCACTTGCCAAACCAAAACTTCAAGGAAAACTTGTACAGAAATATTAAAAGATTGGTATGAAATTTGACTATAAAACACCATATATATAATTGAACTTCAGTAGAACTCTACACTGAGTAGGAAAACCAAACTTTCATGTAAATAATCGCCTTGTATAATCACCAAGATAGTTCATGTATGCAAAATAGATAGAATATTACACTATCACTTCATTCAATTTCGCAGCTTTTCGCAGTCTATCTCCCAATCTTCAACTCATACTTGAAAACCAGCTGACATATCACTGACCACCTAACTGAAGAAAATTGATTCTACTGCTAGCAACTTAAACTAAGTTCAACCAGTGACTACTTATTTCTATTATTTAATCAACACCTTGCTTCTTCCCACCATTAACAACCACTGCTACCTCTACCTATACGTCAACATTATTTCGACTCCTGCACATTAAGTGAAAAATTCATCCACCAATCCTCATATAGAAACCAATGCCTAATTCTTTAACCTTTACTTCTACATCTATATTGCTACACAACATGTCTGCCAAAGGTGCCATGATCAAGTTAATAGTGGGAGCAGGTAAAGCTGCTCCTGCACCTCCTGTCGGTCCAGCTTTGGGTTCGAAGGGTGTGAAAGCCATTGACTTCTGTAAGGAATTCAATGCAAGAACTGCCCACTACACTCCAGGTATTCCTATTCCATGTGTGCTCACTGTCAAGCCAGATAGATCGTTCACATTTGAAATGAAATCGCCTCCTACATCTTGGTTGCTCATGGAAGCCGCTGGCGTCTCTAAGGGATCAGGAAAACCGGGCCACGAAGCTGCTGGTGAAGTTTCGTTGAAACACATTTATGAAATCGCTAAGATCAAGAAAACCGACGAAAGACATAAAGACGTCGACCTCCAGGCTATTGTGGGCGCTGTTCTTTCCACAGCCGAAGTCGTCGGCATATCCGTAGTTCCATAAACCTACTCAGACATAGTGTTCGATTACTTCTGTTTCATTATTGGTTCTGCTCCTGTAAATTAGCTTCCTGGCTCCGGTCATCTCTGTAAATACGATTAATAGACAAGTTCTAAGGATATAATGTAGATATATATAAAGGCAAGAACAAATAATATAGCAGAATTACCATTCTGCTATTGCTTTGCTACTGTAGCTCCAACATCGAGTACTCCACAAATCCGCTTACTAGAGGTATAACTACCCTACTATTGCGAATGAAACTGTTACTACAATTGTCCACAACAAACCTCTCAAACTACGGGTTCAAAACACACGATCTCTGTAAAAGATATTGAATACTACTTTATGAACTAAACTGATATATGTAAGGGTGCGCTCTCAGGGAAAACGACTATCGTAAGAAATACATGCACTTTTTTTGGTCAATTTTTGATTTATATAAAGAATGTCTGGCATTCTCTACCTCTTCTTGTTCTTTTCAAACGCAGCGATATGCGCCTTGGATTGGTCTACTTTGGTGTGTTCGTGGTCCTCGCAACTGACGACTTCATAAGAGCCACTGCCATCTTCAAGAACAGCCGCTTCTACAGTACACATGCTGACTGAGCTCAACCACTCGTCATTGAAACACTCGTCAATAGAAATACGACAAGCAGGTGCCAACTCTACCATTCTGCCAATTAAGGGACGGCAGTCTTCAGGCAAGGCAAGAAGCAATCTACCAGCACCAGTTTCAGTAGAGGTATGGGCTTTGCCTTCGCTCTTCTCGATGTTCTCTACTTCTTGGGCTATGTCTTCGAGAATGAGACCTTCAGCAGAGTTCTCCTTGTCTTGGATGTCATGCGGCATTTTCTTCAACATTTCACTGATGGGAATCATCTCTCCACGTGAAGCAAACAACTTGAAACTGCTGTCGGACAATTTAGGCACTTTCCAAGGGAACTTCTTCAACATCATACAGCAGTAGATAATGGCAGCAGACCACACGTCTACAGGTCTGGGATCATATTTGTTGAATACACAGACCTCGGGAGCCAAGTATGGATCTGAGCCCACAATGCCTTGTGACTCAATAAGAGTCTTGGTGAAGGGATATGAGAAAACTACTGCTGAGCCGAAATCGATGATCTTCACAATGCCTCTGACGTCAATGACACAGTTGTCTAATTTCAAATCTCTATGCGCCAATCCCATCGAATGCAAATAGTGGATCCCGGACAAGATCTGCTTGAAGCAACAGTTGATTTCTTCACGAGACATCTTGTTCGACATCACGATAGCAAACAAGTCAAAGTCACAGTACTCCATTACTTGATAGATACGCTCATTTTCATAGCAGATTTCGACCGTTTCAATGATGTTTGGATGTTTCAAAGTGGAACCGATACAGTATTCACCTGTGATCTTCTTTGCATAGTCACGTTTCGATTCGTTCAGGTACTTAGCACGGAACTCTTTGACAGCAAACACTTTCTTGTCGGATAACCGGTTCACTAACTTGACTGCACCACCAGCACCAGCACCAAGAGACTCACCAAACTTTCCGTACCTCTTAGAGAAAGGAAGCTGATGTTGAGGATTAATCAAAGTCAGAACTGACTGTCTTCTCTCTTGGTATGAGATCTTGTTTTGAAGAATAGAAGATGATCTGCTGATAGAACCACCACCTACAATGAAACCATTACCACCGGGAGACTGCGAGTACGAAGCATTTGAGGACGATGTCGAGATAGAAGGTCCATATGATCCGGGCTGGTATCCACTGACGGGTGTGCTGATACCGGATGTTGACGGAATCGATACTCCTGGAGAGACTCCGGCTGATCTCAATGAGCTGGATAAGTTGGAAACGGCCGGAGACGTAGCTTGGGCTGCATTAGACTTCTTGAAGAATCTCTTCAAGTTGGCCATAGAATTGTGTCTGGTTTGAGGGGTGAATGAAGCCTGTGATTCCAGAGAAGAAATTGAAGAAGGCGAGCTGGCAATGATTTGGTCGTGGTACGAGTTGTTGTAGAACGAGCCCAAATCAGTTGAAGATGACGATTCTCGTTTCGTGGCTGATTTAGTCTTGTTAGAGAAAAAGTAAGAAAGACCCGACTGAGAGCCGGATCTTTGCGAAGAACTCAACGAAGCAGCCTGAGCAGCCTGAGCCTGAGCGACTCTCTGTTTAGAAATTACAAATCGAGGCTCAATCGCCAGCAGACTCACTTGTGGAGATTGAATGTGAATTGACTGGATCGGCTGGCCGTTGGGTAAATTTGGAATGTGTGCTCCAGACGAAAGCAGTTCCCCTAAAGTCGATAGCGTCAGACTCAGAGAATTGCTGTGGATCGATCCAGTATTTCCCATAGAAAGAGCCCCAACTGTAGTGCTATTCGCTCTTCCACCAGGCGCAGAGTATGGAATCGACGACAGTAAACTTTCTCCACCGTATCCGCCAGAAGCGAGAAACGATGAGTGAGAGACAGAGTTGTTACGAATGACTCTGGGACTCGAAGTAGAAGTAATTTTGGTAGGTCTACTGCTAATAGTCCCACTACTGTTTGTGATGGCAGAAGATTCTCTGTTCTGGAATACAGAATTGCCGTAGTTGCTGGAGATGGAGTTGCCGTACGGTCTGGTGTTATTTTTGGGTGAAATCGGTGTGAAATTAGACGTTGTTCCTGGCAGAGGATCAAATCCATTAACCACAGACGTTGGATTTGGGGTCGAAGAATCTCCGTTTACAGTAGAGCCATTAGTTACGCCGTTGGTTGCGTTGGTATTGATTGAAATAGTCAACGGTGAAGCGTTGGAGCCATCATTATTATTTGATGGAGGACGATTTTTAGAAATGCCTGAGAAATCCGAAAGTGCTCCGTTTATTCCTGGGGTGATCGTTCCCAGCAGCAGTTTCTGGTCGAGCGAGACTTCTGAAGCGGATTTCAGCAAGCTGGGCAGGGTGACAGCAGAAGACAGCTCCAGCAAGAGCTTGGTGAGGGACGAGATAGGCTGTTTCGATGTCGGATTATGGGGAGCCACAACGGCGAAAGGAGGTTTTTCCAAGTCCATTGTAGAGGATGAATGATGATAAAGTGAATGGAAAATATGTCTAATACCGTGAAAAAATTGGTAGATATCAATAAATGTTTGATAGATTTAGTTGAATTTCTGAGTGATTTTTTAAAATGAAAACAGAATATGAAAAATGAGTATCAATTCTGTATGAAATCAATAGCGACAATATCGTGATAATGATAACAGGGGAGTGTTATGATGGTTTATACAGATGGTAGACAGCGATAATGTACGAGGAGATATACTAGAGAACGACGACCGAAATAAATATATCCAGGAGTAGTTCAGTATAAAAAAGGATTGACACTATCAGTGTGAGTCAGTGTTCGACCCGGTGAGCCGGCTGCTTTGGTACGGGATGTAGCTTAGAAATACTTCAGACTATCTGTATAGAATATTTGACACAGAAAATTGACGCCAAAACACTCTTGTTTATGATTATAGATAGTGATTCTGAACCGTGTGAAATGTTCGTGAAGTATTGATGAATTGTCGGCGAATGAGAAGCTTGTTATGGAAGGTGATGGTCGAGGTAGCCGGAAGCGGAGCTGGCAGAGTGGAAGAGGAATGGCCTCAGCAACGTAGCAGCCAGGAGATACAAGCAAGGGGGCACAACAGGAGAATATGTCGTGGAAAATGGGCTTTTGATTCAGAAAGAATCCACACTGAAATTTCTGCTAATCACAGACTCGAGGATCCAAAAAGTCACTAATCTATTAGATAGAAGATAAGCACGTGAGCAGTGGGCGGTCGCGCGAGAGCTTATCGGAATATTAGGGGGGCTGGTAGCGAAGGGGTAGGGAGGGAAAAATTGACAGAGCTAAAATAGAGACAATATGCGCGGACCTAGCCCAATTAGCGACGACTAATTAATGAGAGTTTTCCGAGAGGGCAGCGGGTTTTAGTGCGAAATTGCGTCCGCTTTAGCAGAAAAAGGATCTTCCAGCGACACGTCAGCCATCAGGAAAAGATGGTACCGAAGATCTACCGGGGAAATTTGCATTCTCTATATTTACGACAACTTGACTCCGAGAAGGCAATCGTTTATTGTTTCCTCTTCATGTTTCAGTTTATCCTCTTCGTATTCCGAACTATTCTACGTGCAAGCTGATCTTTTCTACTATTTATTGTATTCTACTTTTTGGTTCTAACAGCTGCTTCGTATGTTCTCCTGACTAGTTTCTAACTATTATTCTCCGTAAATTTCTCTCGCTAATATTTCCGTCCGGAACCCGCTGGAACCCACTGGGTTATGTCATTGCATTAAGTAGATTCTCCTATAATCCTCTCCGAGCCACGTCAAGGGCTAGGGAGGCCTTCCAACTGTGGAGTCCACGGTGGTTTTCAATTTTCCGAACCTCAGGGCAATTTCTGCTTCTCCTCTCCTCACCACCAACTGGCTTCTTATGCGCAGTCGTCACACTCTCTCGCTATTTCTCCCTGCCCAACAAAGGTTCTTCTGTGGAGCCTTTCCACTCTGGTGAAC
Organism: Scheffersomyces segobiensis; assembly: GCA_030564745.1. Taxonomy (NCBI): domain Eukaryota; kingdom Fungi; phylum Ascomycota; class Pichiomycetes; order Serinales; family Debaryomycetaceae; genus Scheffersomyces; species Scheffersomyces segobiensis. Next base: position 224,151 of record JAKTZB010000017.1, on the reverse strand, counting down.
GGCACATTTCCACGTTCTCCAAGTTCTCTAAACACTGGTAAAATGTGCAAATCTCCACTTGTCGATTTCACGCCACCGGCAAAACACCGTGGAACCTGAAGTAGCCGAAAAACGAATTGCCTGATTATTGTGGAGTTGTAGAATTTTTCACGGTTCGGCACATCGGCATGGATCCACTCAAATCCGGTTCAATAAGAATTCCCTCTATGAAGAACATTGTCATAATAGCCTGTCATATTAACGATGGACTTGCGGAAATTCTCGGAAAACTTCGCATCAAAATCGCTAGAATATATCTCTATTATCTCAGGAATGTAGCTTTTTGCACCCACCCTCGTTTTAATAAGGAAGCTTTAAACTATTTTTCGCAAGCATTAATTAGGTAGACATACTCTAAGTCCATCTAATAGTAAAATTGTACTGTAATCTCTTCTCTAATAGGCTCCCTGTATCGAAATCCTTTGCAGTTTCAGGAAAGAACCATATAGACCTAAATTGATATACATGCCTAACTATAAACTGGTACGTTTGGAAAGCAATTATATACGCAATGCTTAGAATCGACATACGTTTCTTAATGTTCACAGAGCGAAAACGGTCTGCTCCATACTCCCATATGGTACTCTACACTAGAAGCGGTACCGGTCTTACTCTCCACCCTTAGAGCTTCTTTCACTTAGATTGCATCAGCTAGAGTCTGGGTCCAGTCGCTTCCTTGTTTCAAATCGAAGATATGTCTCTTGATGCTGTCGGGGATTAGCATGGTAACAAGAGGTCCGACCTTTCCTTCCTTAGCTGCATCAGGGTAGTCCCTGCTAATGAGCTGGGAATCATTTCACTAATCCTTCTGTTACGGAGGAACCTGCTAAGTAGTAACTACCATATCACTACGAATATGCAAATGATCTTGCGGCCTTTTTTGGTCTTGTCGGTCAATCCAAAGGCATTAACCTAATGTTGGAATGTATTGAGAAAGATAAGAACCCTGTCCTCTTGAGAAACCACAACTTCAATATCCCTTACCATGATATCCCCATCTGCGACACCAAAGATCTCCCTTCCATAGTCATTGTCGTTTTGTTCTTATTTTGGATCTTCAAAACCAGTTCTAAACTCCAACCTAGATTCACTGATGTTTTCTGAATCTTAATAGTACAAAATAGTAGCAACAATTTCTTCATTGAATGTTACCTCCACGTGCCACGAACCTCCTTCGTAATCTAGTTTCTCTGGAGTCAATTAAATGTTGGCCAAGTTGACAATGACCTTCAAATTTTCGAAATTCCTGGAACGACGTTTCATTATCCATTACAGGGTCACTTTCGTAAATTAGAGTGAACGTTTTTAGGTATTTTGCCCTATTTTTCAGAAGTTCCTCCCATTTTTCTTCTGGTTCAGTATCATCCATATTATCTTCACTCCATAAGGCAGCTTCCGTCTCTCTGTATTCTTCCACATAAGCGTCCAAGAAAGATGGAATTTTAATTCTAATATGGTCCTTGGAAGCGGCTTTAGACAAGGTATACTTCAAACCAGGCAAAACTGAGTTGAAAATTGCCGAATCGAGCTATATAACTTTGCAAGCTTTGCTGGGTCCAAGTTGTTAATGTAAGACACGAACTCAAAGTTGTTCAATTCCTTGTTAAATGACAATATTGAAGGAAGCCATTGAAATTTCTACGAGTAGCCATATAACTCAACTGCTTCCTTGAACTTTTGAATTTCTTCCTTGTCCTCTACAGTTTCAACTTGATCCACCTTTTCGGAAGTGTAAACTGAAGTTATGCCATAGGTTTGATGTAGGAAGAAGGATATCGCAGATCGGGAATGTATATCATTTACAAGATTTAAAGAAAGAGAAGGAAGGGATAGGATATGGATCGTTTGACTAGGGGAGCATATGGAGTATACAAGGGTCCTTTCCTGGTTGCAAATAATTCCGGAAGTAATCGAAATCCTTACATTTTGTAACTTGACATAGAAAATACGCTTTCATTTGCATCCACTTGCCTTATGGAATGAAAATACTAACTGTTCGTAAACCCCAAATATGCGCCAAGAGCCTACAATATTTCTTTGGGGTACGTATATTAGGAAGGTGTATACTATCCTAACGTAAATTATTTTCGGGCTCATCGGAGAGATCATCAGTTCCGTCGTCTGTAACTTTGAAATTGGTATGATATTCACTTTTATCCTGAAAATGGTTTTTACACCAATCCGAATTTTATCGCGGAATTTATGTAATTTAATTTTCGCAGTCATTTTTAAGCGAGAAATAAATTACCAATTCAACCATATTGCAGTTGTTTCTTGCACCAGTCCATCACAACTTACTATACTTTCTACTACAGTAATACAACTATAGTTTAAAGCATCAATGCTATTTTCGTTTTGAACTTATATATCCTATGAACTACTACGCCTTTCTAGACTTAGATTTTCTACCATTGGCTCCAGAAGAACTGCTCTTGCCTGTAGAGGAAGCTTGATGGTTTGTAGTCGACTCCGGGAAAAGGGGAAGCTCACCACTGGGAATGGCTCCTATGCTTAATTGCTGTCTGAGTCTGCTTAACTTGAGGCTCAACTCGTCTGTAGTCTTGGGCTTTTCGGCAATGTTGCTTTTACGCTCAAACTCTTCGTTTTGAGCCCTCAATTTTTCTGCCAACGTCTTCTTTGCGTCTTTAGCCATCTTGTGTTTCTTTCTTTCAATGGCCGACTGCTTCTCTAATCGTTCAATTATCTCCTGCGTCTTCTCAAATACTTCCTTCTGGAGATCGGCGTCCGTTAACTCTTGCCTGACTTTGGGGTTAATCTTGCATTCTTGTACAAAATTGCCACCTTCCAACTTGGGGAAAATGGGTGCATAAAGAGCGAAGAATACATTCTGGGCTCCCAGTCTGGCACTCTTAAAGAATAAGTACCAAATAGGATACATGATCAAATACAAAAGCAAACCCAAGATCGTGCCCATTGAAATAAACCTTCGTGTAGAGGCTGTTCTCATAATGCCAGGGTTAACCAAGTTGATCCGGATATTACAAGGAGCCTTGTCATTTCTTTCGTAAGCCATTAGTCTACGCTGGTACTCCTTGGCAAACATCCCGAGCAAGAGCTTGGAACTGCCGTAAATCTTCCACGGCAGCGACGAAGGGTATCTCTTGGATTCCCACAAGAGGTCGTCTACATCTATTTCACCCAAAGCCTGAGATGAGCATGTAGCCAATACGACACGCACATCTCTATCAGGAGGCTGAACTCTTAAAGAAGGCCCCAATAGTGTGAGAAGATGGAAGTTAGCCAAATAGTTCACACCCATCTGTTGCTCTACTCCATCTACAGTGACTTGTCTAGGCTTACCTCTGGGAAGCGATTCCGCTGCACAGCACACGACCCCATCCAATCTTCTAGGAGGCTGGTTGTCCAACCATTTGGTGGCAAATTTCCGCACAGAGTACAACGAGTCGAGATCGCACTCCTCCGCATAGATCAACACATTGTTGGTCTTGTTCCGTAAATCTTCAACGTAATCAACCACCCAGGCGTCTTCTGTGCTTCTCACTAGCAAAACAAGTTGTGCTCCCCGGGTAGCCAATTCGTACGCAACTTGCGCTCCCATCCCCGTAGTTGCACCTGTTATGATGTATACTTTACCATGCAAATCTCGCTCCCACGTATTGCTGGCTCCCGAAAAGTAGTACTTTATAGCTCCAAATGTAAGGGCTACAGGAACATACGTCTTGAGATACTCCCATCCGGGTATGGAATCTATCCCGTCATAGAGGACAGTCAGAATGATGTCTATAGGCATGGAAGCGAAAATACAAGAAGGATATTATTGAATTTAGAAAGCTGTAGAAGAAAAGCACTAATGAAATTTACCAATTCTTCTACATGCCAAATTAGAGTATTGAGATCAGACCCGTTGGATTTTTTTTAGTTCACATACGCGCGCGCTCCTGCTGAATATTTCAATCACGTGACGCAATTGCTATCTCATCTCATCAAAGGGTGCAACCACCGAGATCTAAACATTAATTAGTATATATGATTGTCAAAGACCTCAATTATATTCGTATCAGTTCTAGTTTACGTCCACCTTCTTGCCCTTTCAGTACCGGCATATTTCGTTATTTTGAAGTGTCATATATCCATCTCCTTAATTCGCGACCTGCATACAACCTGAAACTTTTCAGCTCATCTCTAGTATATTTGGTAGAGACTTTTCAGTAATTGTGGAAATATCCATTAAAATCCCCATTGCAGTAATAATGGATGAGTCGGTATTCTACATAGCGGAAGGTGATCCCAATGACAAGCATTCGCAAGAATCGTTTGCGTTGGCCACTTCTATGCATAACTCCCAACAACATGCCTCATTTAGACAAGCAGACTCTTGCAAAAATGGTGCAGTCTTGAGTGGATCTGGTCATGGGGAAAGACTCATTGTAGCTGCACCCAACAAGGCTCTTCTCTGTGTTTATTCTTGGGGTAAGGAGAGTCCTGACCAGAGAATCCCTTTGCCCGAAGCTTTGACATGTTTGGCTTTAGTAGAACATCCTAGTACTCGAATTTTCAACGAGTTCCATAGATACACTGAGTTCAAATTACCCACCTACCGTGTTCCTTGGTTATTAGCTGGAGGCTCCAAGTCTGGCAAGATCTACGTGTGGGAGCTTTCATCTGGAAGTTTGTTATGCGTGAAAGAGGCACATTATCAAAATGTATCTGTATTAAAGTTCTCCAAGTGTGGAACCTTTTTGGTAGCAGGATCTGATGATGCCAGATGTACCGTGTGGAAAACCCTCGATTTGATTTCAGTATTCGATGGAGATAATGACGAATCGTCACGTAACTTCAAACCGTATTTCGCCATCACCGATAACACACTTGCTGTCACAGATTTGGTGTTGAATCATCCAGGTGTGATCAACGACTTGAAATTGTACACGGTTTCTCGAGACAACACTCTTCGTATTTACGACATTATCACCAAACAGTTGTTGACGACATTCATCTTACCTGAGGCCATTGAAAGTGTAGTTGCGGACCCTGCTGGTAGAGCTCTCTATGTTGGTTTAGCCAACGGTCTTATCAGAACAATTCCTCTCTATAATATCAACCCAAATACGTCTGTGTTGGAAAGCATTGGAGGAATCCAAAAGATAATCACTGTAGAAAGTGACCCCAATTTGAAATTTACTTTCCTCCACCACCAACAACGCATCAGTGCTGATGCAAACAAAACTTCTATTTTGCACAAGAACTTGAACAAGAAGAACGATATTGACAACACCAACAAGCCTATACATGTCACAAAGTTGGCCATTTCCCTCGACGGAACCAATTTAGTTTCGGGTGATTCCTTGGGTAGAGTGTATGTTTCTGACACAGTCACCAGACAAGTCGTAAAGACATTCACCCCGTGCAACTCACCTATTTCACAAATTCAAGTTTTGTCAGCTCCATTTGAAGCGCTTAACGTTTCCAGCACTAGCAAAGTCGACAAAAAGCACAGACTCATCCCACAGTTGAAGAGAGTGTTGGCCGGACATGATGCTACTGAGCACCAGTTGAACTTAGAGATACCGTGTGAAAATCGTGATGAAAATGACGAAACTTTCGCTATATGGCTTCTGCGAAAAACTCAGGAAGATCTTGAATTTAAGAATTTGTCAGGAGTTAACTCTTCTGTCAAAAAAGTAAGTAACATACCCGGTGACTCTGAGTCTAGAAAGGAATTAGAAGTTAAGTTGGCCAAATTGTCACTGGCTTATACTCAGTTAAGATCCAAACACGAGGAATTAGTAAAAGAGCATTCCAAAGTGCTCAACAAAAAGGCATAGATCTAGCATTTTCTATAATAGTTTATATTAAACGACAATAACGAAAAGATTCCAATAAATGATGTAGATATTTTGGTAGCATACACAATTGCAATTGCTACATATTGTATTATATTGTATTCTATAGAGTTTTCTTGGGCATGTTTGTTTTCGTTCCTATCAAATCTGAGAACGAAATTGACGTTCTTAGCAAAGTTATGGTTAGTCAATTTATCAAGAGTGCGCAGTTTAAACAAAAAAAAGCGACAATAATTCTTTCACTTTTGATTGCAAAAACAATTAATTCATACTAAGAATAATTCGTTTATAACATTAGCTGCCTCTAATCAACAATATATAAACGACCCTCATATGGAGTCAAGGTCATTTCATCAACGTCGTCGGCGGTGCTGTGAACAAGTTCAAATTCGCCATCAACCAACTTCTCAAACTTGAAGGAATCATTTGAGAAATTCAATACTACATATGCCTTGGGAGACGCAGCATTTTCATCTTCTTTAAGGTAAGTGAAGACGTTCTCATTATCAAAATCTAAGATCTTGAACGAGCCAAAAATAAGCAAGTCTTTATAATATTTTCTAATTTGAATAGACTTCTTCCAGAAGTTCAATACCGAGTTAGGATCGTCAATCTGACTAGACACATTGATGGTTTTGTAATTATCATTGACTCTTGTCCATGGTCTACCTGTTGTGAAACCACCATGAGGAGAAGAATCCCATTGAACCGGAGATCTTGCATGGTCTCTGGCGACAAGGTTGATGACGTCCATCAACTTCTCTTCTTTCTCTTTAAAGTCAGGGTCATTACCATAGCTGTCTTTGAACTGCTTATAGTAGTTGATAGTGTTAATATCCTTGTATTCCTCGATAGACCAAGATCTTGGTAAATTTTCCATGGCAATCTCCTGGCCTTGGTATATAAAGAGGGTACCTGTCAATGTGGACTCCAACAAGGAAATCAACTTAGCAGAATTTGACGAGTACTTGGGACTACCAAATCTAGTAACCGATCTAGCAGTATCATGGTTTTCAATGAAAACAGTTGACCACGCATCAGTGCCTTCGATGAAAGAGGAGTCTTCTTGAATGGCCTTCTTGAAGTCAGTCAATTTCCAGTTCTTGTATCTGTAACGATCACCTTTATCGCTCCCGACACTGATAGCATTGAAGAGGAAAATCATATTCATTTCTTGTTCCTTGGCACTGACGTATTTCAAGGCATCTTCTCTTGAACAGTGTCCAACCTCACCTACCGTCATAGCGTCATAGTTGCTTGTTACATTTGCGTACATTTCCTTGTGAAACTCATGAATCCTGGGCCCATTCAGACTATACTTTTGACTTGGCTGAAATTCTTCATCTGGATACACAACGGGACTATCTCGGAAATGTTGGTCCTTGGAATACAAACCAGCTGTATCAATTCTAAAACCATCAATGCCCTTGTCGAGCCAAAACTTCATGGCAGTGCCATAAACTGCCTTTCTTGTATCATGGTTTTCCCAATTTAAGTCAGGTTGGGTTCTGGCAAAGAGCCTTAGGTAGTATTCTTCAGTAAGTTCATCATATTCCCAGGCTGAACCAGAAAAATATGAACTCCAGTTATTAGGAGGGTGTCTCTTACCATCTGCATCAAATTTGGGAGGTTTCCAGATATACCAATCTCTCTTCGGGTTGGTCTTGGAAGATCTGGATTCCTTGAACCAGGCGTGCTCACTGGAAGTATGGTTGATAACCAAATCCAACACCAACTTCATGCCCCGCTTGTGCGTCTCGTCTATGAGTGCCTGCATATCCTCGTTAGTACCATACTTCGGGTAAACTTTTTCGTAGTCGCTAATGTCATATCCCATGTCATCCTGTGGAGAGTCATACATGGGACTACACCAAATCACATCCACTCCTAGATCCTTGAGATAGTCCAACGTCGAGATGATTCCTGGGATGTCACCCACACCGTCTCCATTAGAGTCCTTGTAGGAAGCTGGCCATATTTGGTATACAGTGGCATTTTTCCACCAGTTGCGAGCAATTGTCATATTTAATAACAATTTCTTTTTATTTTCTGGGACAATCCAAAATAAAAAAATTGCATTCTCAATTTAGTAAATGAGATTGGAAACCTCGATTTCTTATATAGATCTCGTAGAAGCCGTTATGAGAGATGGATCGGAATAATGCTCGTATTGTTTATCGGCCGTCTCGCAAACCCCAGAATATACCCCATCTTTTCAAAAGTCTACCCCAGACGTGGAATACAGATCGGACGGCTGTAGGCACTGCAGCACCCTTGACAGAGATGCACGTCTCGCAAAGATTCGAAGTTTAAAAGCAAAGATTCGGATAAACTAAGGAAATTTAACCCAATCAAGAATATTTTATTGTCCGGTTTCGCATCAATCAGTTTGGAGGAATTTTCTGGGGAACATTTCTAGGGTGGAGGAATGCTTCTCGAAAAGCAACTTTGCGGATGGTATGATCATTTGTGTAAGGAGGAGTTGAATACTTTCCCAAGCTGGCACCCCTCTATCGGATGAGTTCCCGCCCACAAAGGCCATAAATGCTGACGTACATTCCAGAACACTCACCTTGCGCATTTGTACCGTTTCTATTCCACACTGACTGCGCCGCATGTCAGTTGTAGAAACTTGTAAGCAATTTTTGTTGAGAATGAGCTCATAGAGCGGTTGAAAGGGGCCTCACTAAACAAATTTTAGGCGCATATCCAGATCTAGCGCCTCCACTTCTGTGACACCACCCCAACAGATCGTCCCAAAATATGGTGTTTTTCCGGTCTCCAAAATCAAACCTTAGTTTAAAACTTAATTTTTGATCGTATTACAACATAAACTTTCGAGCCATATTCCCCGAATAGAAATAAAATGGTTCAAATGCTTCTTCTCTTAGATCGAATGTGAGGCCAAAAAGAAATATTTTCTGCTCATTTTTTGTGGGGTACCAGCCGGAAGAAATTATGCGTCAATCTATGCGCTTTATAATACCTTCGACGCTACAACTTGTCCATTGTAGTAGCCCTTTCTTGTTTGATAATGAGGTATCTACACATAGTGACCCCGTAAAGGCACCCCACCTCGAGGTTGAAAATTCCATTTCCATTTTCTTGCAGATTATCCGATAAGACAGATTATACATAAGAACCACTTTGTTCATTTTTCACTTCAAGTTTCAACTTTCCATTTCAATATCCATAGCTACCAAAACGATTCATATTCAAGATGCTTACTGAATACGTGGAAGATATAAAGAACCCGGAAAAGACTATTGCAGTCGACTCCATCACCAAGAAGACCACCGATGATTCCTCATTGAACTCGGTCAATGACTATGTCGCCAGATTCTTGGATATGTCAAACGAAGCCAGAGACAATGATCATAAGGAAAAGGCCATGCCTCTTAGAGAAGGTTTGAAGACTTTTCCCAAGGCTGTCATGTGGTCGATTATTCTTTCCACCGCATTGGTTATGGAAGGTTACGATACTAACCTTTTGAACTCTTTGTTTGGTTTTCATGCCTTCAACAAGAAGTTTGGTCACTTTGATGAACGTCTCGGTGAATATATTATTGAGGCTAGATGGCAAACTGGTTTGAATATGGGTTACAACTGTGGTTGTGTCATTGGTCTTGCTATTGCTGGTTTTGTCGCTGATATCTACGGTTATAGAAGAACCTTAATGACTGCTTTGGCTACTTCTGTTGGTTTGATTTTCCTTCAATTCTTTGCTCCAACAAAGGAGGTTTTATTGCTTGCTTACGTCCTTTTGGGTATTAACTGGGGTTCTTATCAGACTTTGACTGTGACATATGCTTCTGAAGTTGCTCCGACGACTCTTCGAGTGTATCTTACTACTTATGTTAATATTTGTTGGGTTTTCGGTCAGTTAATTTCTTCGGGTGTTCTTAAGGGTGTTACCAGTATAGCCGAAACCCCTAATTCCTACAGAATTCCTTTTGCTGTCCAATGGGTGTGGCCAATTCCTTTGTTCATCGGTGTCTATTTGGCACCAGAATCACCTTGGTTCTTAGTTAAGCGTGGTAGGGACGAAGAAGCCAAACACTCTTTGAAGAGGCTTTTATCCGAAAACGCACACATGCCTGATAAAGACGTATTGGCTCAGGCTATGTTGACCAAGATTCAAATGACTGTCCAGGAAGAAGACACTGCTGATACTGGTACATTCAGAGACTGTTTCAGAGGCACTAACTTCAGAAGAACAAGAATTGCTGCCTTCGCTTGGTTATTCCAAAGTATCACTGGCTCCTCCTTGATGAGTTACTCGACTATTTTCTACCAACAAGCAGGTTTGGCTGTCAGCATGTCCTTCACCTTCTCTATTATCCAATACTGCTTAGGTATTATCGGTACCATTGGTTCTTGGTTCCTCTCTCAAAAGATCGGTAGAAGAACTATTTATTTCTTTGGCCTTTGTACCATGTTTGTTATTTTGATTGTGGTCGGTGGCTTGGGAGTTTCTAACACTACTGGTGCTAAGTGGGGTATTGGTACACTCTTATTGATCTTTACATTTGTCTACGACTTGACTGTTGGTCCATTGTGTTATTGTATTGTTGCTGAAATTCCATCGTCGAAGTTGCGTACCAAGACTGTCATGCTTTCCAGAAACATGTACAATGTTGCCAACATTATCGTCGGTGTTGTTACTCCATACATGTTAAGTCCAACCGCTTGGAACTGGAAAGCAAAGACTGGTTTCTTCTGGGCTGGATTCTCCCTCCTTGGTTCCTTCTGGGTTTACTTCGAATTGCCAGAAACCAGAAACAGAACCTACGCCGAATTGGATATCTTGTTCCAAGATAAGGTTCCTGCGAGAAAGTTCAAGTCAACTGAAGTTGAAGTCTTTGATGCTGGCAAGTTGATGGAAAGATATGGACAAAGTGGAATCAAGCAATTTGTCGAGCATGTAGACAAGGCCGACGACGAGGAAATCTTCGAAAGGGCCTAGATTTCTTATAATAAACCCCTTTGTTCTATTAAATAAAAGCTACAGGAAATAACTTTCCTATTGTACTAATTAATGTTGTCATGAATTTAAATAATATTGCCTATTGTATAGAAATACAACGCAAACTTATTTCGCAGCCAATTTCTGTAGAAGAGAAATGTGCAAATTGCCGGGCTCTAATATATAATTAAGATTGACAAGTTCAGAAAGGTTATGGATTAGTCAAATTTGAAATATCATCAAATGTAGTGATTAGTGGGAAGTGTTAAAGCAACCAAATATAGAAAATTTGTACACTGGTTTTTTTTTTCTGATTTGGATGTGACACTCGGAATTAATTCGGAACCAGAATAGTCGATTCTTCTACACTACTTTACATATTATTGACAAGTGATCCAAGAATATTTATATATGTATTCTCTGTAGTTAAATAATCTATTAATACGTATTCTAACAATTATTATAAAATAATTCAAGAAATTCGTACCATTTATTACAAGATTTCAAGGTCCGACTTTCATTAAACAAATGTTTGATAACAATTGAAATCAACGCTAAGAAACCTTTGTTTCTATAATAAATATACATGGTAACGCTTACTTTCCTGGGGACAACGGCCGGTTGAACCCCTTTGATCTGTTCATATATTGCCTGTATTCTGTCTTTTTCTCTTGTTTGATGGCTCCACCCTTTGCTGCCTTAACATGTTTTCCCTTTGTAGAGCCAAATCCTCCGAATCCCATAAGACTAATCATACTACTGTCATCGTCATCTTCCCCTTCTTCGACTATCTTGTTGTCATTTGCTTCTATGGCACTAAATGCTACTTGTGATCCATCACGAGACCTCGACCTGCCTCTATTGTTCTGTTCATCTTGGAACTCTGGGTTCTTAATGATGTTATTTGTCGAAGTATTCAGCAAAGGTAAATCTTGAGGTGTGCTATCTTTTTGATATAAACTTGACTTGTGAAGTTTTTCAGCCGACCGTTCGGGAGATCGTTCACGATATACTTTGTTATTCGGAGTTAATGGTGTAGACAATGAGTTCAAGCCAGAATTAGAAGTTATGTAGCCTGTTCTTTCTTTGTGAGGTGAGGATGACTGAGATTTTCTTTCCTTGTGGGGCAGTCGGGAACGAGAACGTGATAGGGTTGATTCCTTCAATGTCGACGAAGACGAGTTACTGAAATAGGAATCCTCGGTGTGCCCCAGCTTGAGGTTCATTCTGAACTTCTGCCTATCCATGAATATATTTATTGAACTTCTATAAAAAACGATCTGAGAACACTTTTGATTTTCTTGATTTCCAAAGTGACAATGCTATAAGAGTAAAGACGATCTAAACTGTAAAGTATATTTGCGACATCCAGCAGCTTATTCAGCCAATTCTCCTCAAATTGTTTAAGAAAGTGAACACAATTGATAACAAGTGCAGTGCTATCTAGTTTAGCTAAATCAAAATATTCGTGTGTCACGTGGGAGAAATGACCTCTAAGTAGACAAAAGCGGAGATACATAAACAGAAAGACAGGTTGGAGAAATAGGAATTAATAGAGGAAAGTAACCGGACAACGGATGGTTTAGCTTTGTCCTTTTATTTTGGAGACGCGATGTTTTTGGATTGCATTTTGGATACATAATCTGGTACTTGAAGGCATCTCATCGCTCAAGGACAAATATGTTTGGATTAAATAGATAAGTCTCGTGCTGAATCACGTGCTCCATCTCAAAAACATTTTTATATGTCTTTAACTTGAAGCTTTTCAGTTAACTTCATAGATCTGATATATGCAATATAAAATGTCTGAGCAGAAGTTGACCAAGAAACAGAGAAAGGCTTTGGAATTCCGTCTTGAAAAGTCAAAGGAAGAAAGAGCCGAAGAAAAGGAGGAGAAAAAGAGAGCCAGAGAAAAAGATGAAAAAAATAAAGTAGAAAAGGAAGAGGAGTCCAAGGAAGACAAGTCGAAGGAAGACAGTACCAAAGAAGACAAAGGTAAGGAACAAACTGGAGAAGATGAACAGCCCATGAAAAAGAGAAAGACCAGGAGAGGCAAGAAGGGAAAGGGTGCCAATGGAGGAAAGGGACCTCGATTCATTCTTTTTGTAGGAAATTTGCCATATGACATTGAACAGACAGAACTTTTGGCTCATTTCAAGAATAGCAACCCTGACAGAATAAGACTCAGACAAGACAAAGGAATAGCGTTTTTGGAGTTTGACAACGACACTCAAGAGATCCAAAGCAAGATGGAGTTGGCGTTGAAGATGCACCATTCAACACTTAGAAACCGTAAAATCAATGTTGAGTTGACTGTGGGTGGAGGAGGTAACTCTGAGAATAGACTCAACAAGTTGAAGGAAAAGAATGAGAAATTATTAGAGGAAAGAAGAGCTAAGGTCAAGGAGGATATCAAAAAGAAGTCCAAGGAAACCTCGTCTACAGCTCAAGCCTCATCTGGATCCATTCATCCATCCAGAGCAGCATTGATCGGTTAGGAATATTAAAATTGGACTCCTTTCGTGTACAATAGGTAGAAATACATTAAAAATAATATTATAGACGTAAAAGTGTTATACTTGTACGATGAAGCAAGAGTATGTATGTAAATGTTTCGAACAATAGAAAGAACAGTAGATAATACATAGTCTTCGCCGAACTAAAGTGGAGGGGATAGATATAAAAAGACAGTCCTAAATAATGAACTATCCATTGATAATATTAAGATCAACTGTAATTATCTTGCTAAGATTCAAGAAAGGCCCCATCAGAAAATTACAAAATGGTGCATCTCTTTGCTTTCTTGATTCTTCTATTAGCTCCTTTGCTGACGCTAACAGGAGCAACATTGCTAGCTTTAGTTTGACCAGTACCTAGGCCCTGGGATGAAGCAGCAACATAGTCACCTCTGGTAGGAGGGTCCAAGACGGCTCTGATGGCGTAGTCAAAGATTTCTTTAACACCTACCTGGGTAGCAGCAGAGCATTCCAAGTAGGTTATAGCACCGACCTCTCTTGCCAACTTGTTACCCTGTTCTATCGTGATGGCCTTCAAATTCTTATCGTTTAACTCATCCAACACATGCAAATCATCCCTCAAGTCGATCTTTGTACCGACCAACAAGATCAATATGTCCTTAGGCGAATGATGTAATATTTCTGGTATCCACTTGGATTTCACGTTGTAGAAGGAATCGGGACTTATGACTGAAAAACACACCAAAAAAATTTCTGTCTGTGGATATGACAAGGGTCTCAATCTGTCATATTCTGCCTGGCCAGCGGTATCCCACAAGCCTAACTTGATGGGCTCTCCATCAATCATCACCGAGGCCGAGTAGTTGTCGAACACAGTAGGAATGTAGTCATTTGGGAAGGTATTAGTGGTATAAGAAATCAATAAACAGGTCTTACCAACACCACCGTCACCAACGACAACCGATTTGATACTTCTCATTATCTATATGGTATTTGACGTGATGCAAAGATGTATGATTATAAGAATAATCGCTAAAGCAAAGTAAGTAAAAACTGAGAATTCGATCACAGTACAGTACAGAATATCAAGTCAAGCTGCTCAATAAAGATAACCAGCCAAAAAAAAAACAATAACTAGGACAACAGCAGCAACTGGGATAAATCGATATCAAACTGAAGTACACAGTTCACTAGGAGGTCACAACGATTAAAGTAAGGGTCTCAAAAAGACGAAGGTAGACGAAAACTTGAAAGGTCAAATAAATCCACCAGATAGCGAAACGAAAAATCCAATTCAAAAAAAAAAGCTTCAGAAAAACAACACCTTTGACAGCCAGACAACAAAAGAGATGTCTCAACGTAGTCTAACACTGCTTATGGCAAAATGTTAGTCCAAAACACAAAATTAGCCAGAGTTGATAAACATGAAATTTAGGGTCTGATTTTTTTTGGCACAGGCTCGTAGTGGGAAAACCGATATTTTTTGTATTTTAGCTACTGCGGCAAGGGTTCACAACCTGACTAACTGTCTGATGGTGATAAAATAGCTGTCTACCACCCACAACCGTGGCCCAGTTCCCGAGTAAGGCTGAAACTTGCTTGGTTATATAGAAGCGTAGCAGTTTTTTATTTATTTGATGGCGCTGCTTGTAAGCGGAAACACTTATCCACAGAAAATTAACAATACCCTTCAAAGTTTGGATAAGGGTGCAAATTACACTATGCTGAGATTCCATTTCCTGACATAGCTTTTTTGAGGCAAAACCCGGATCTCTGTTGCTGATGGGTATAAGTGCTTGCATCGTTGCTGCACATTTGGCCGTCTTAGTCTTTGTCCAGGGTTTCTTTGTTCTCCCAACTGCTCCATATCAGAGCCCAATTAGGAAGGTCGACCATCGAGACTTGCATGTACTGCTGAGCTGTGAAACTAGAAAGCTGTGCACAGCTCATTTCAGGCTGAACATCCTGAACCCGAGGCGGTGGGTTGCAGAGTCGAGGAAACACATGATCAACAGCACATGAGATCTAAAGCAGACTCTCGTCAGTCTGTTGCTTGACGAATGAAATCATTTTCAATATTCTGCAAATCTTCTCGTTTGAGTCACGTGAATATGTACAATTCCTAATAGCCCTTCCTAAATATACTTAGTTGAAGTCGCGCTACCACATGAAAAGTTTCGAGTTACCAATGATGCACTACGTTTGTACGGGTCTGAGGACCGTTAGGCAATTGTATGCTTGTTTTCGATAATATGTATAGCCTCTGTCTAGTGCACGCTCAATAGCTGAAATATTTTCTCTCCACAATGAGTTTATCCCAATTCAGCCTGGTTTTCAGAAGGTGTTTTTATTCCTCTTCCCGATATTGCTCAGACTTTTCTCACGTAGTGATTGGAGGAGGGGTAGTAGGAACAGCTATTGCGGCCGAGTTACTGGAAGCTGCCGGTAACAGTGTTCTTCTTGTTGAAAAGAATGAAAATTTGGGAATGGAAACTACCTCGAGAAACTCGGAAGTTATACATGCTGGGTTGTACTATCCTCACCTTAGTCTCAAAGGACAACTCTGTATCCGTGGAAAGAACAAAATCTATGATGCTTATGACAAGGGACTCTTTCAAGTGGGACTACAGAAGTGTGGCAAGTGGGTAGTAGCACAGAATGAACTGGAAGAAGCATATTTAGAGAAGCTTTACCAGAACAGTCGGGATCTTGGGGTTCCTGTGTCGATGGTTTCCGCTTCTGAAGCTAAGCGCAAACGTCCGTTGATAAAGGCAGTAGCCGGAGCATTAAATAGTCCTACAACGGGCATCATTTCAGCGCATGAGTTGACGACCTTCTATCAGAGCAAAGTGGAAAATAGTGAAAGTACAATTGCCCTAAACACAAGAGTAATTGACATAGACTTTAACTCGGCTACGCCCAACTATACCTTAAGACTAGTTGATGTAGAAGGATCAGATATGGAAGTCACCGCCGACAATGTCGTCAATTCTGCAGGTCTCTACGCTCAAAAGATAGCCAATTTGGTGCTACCTCGAGATAGACAGTACAAGAGTTACTTTGCCAAAGGTAGTTATTTTAGCTTCCAGCCAGAAGTAGCCGTCAGCCATAGCAGTATCACAGACACGTTGATCTATCCATGTCCGAATCCCAATGCTTCGTCTCTTGGTACGCACTTGACACTAGACTTAGGTGGACAGATCAGATTTGGCCCTGATCTCGAATGGCTCGACATAGACGATGCTTCTGAGATAGACTATCAGGTTAGCACAAAAAGTTTGGACGCCGCATACAAAGCAATCCTGACATATTTTCCGAGCGTGAAACCAAGCTCTCTTCAACCGTCTTACTCTGGAGTAAGACCAAAGTTGTTGTCGGCATCAGACAGCAAAAAACACTTTGCTGACTTTGTAATCAAGGAAGAGGAAGGATATCCAGGATTTGTCAACTTGTTGGGTATAGAAAGTCCTGGTTTGACTGCGTCATGGGCTATTGCTGACTATGTAAAAGAAATGTACCACGGTTAGGTAATACTATATCTAATTGTACTTTAGATATTAATATTGTATATATTATATTTCGATATACATTATACGAGTCTATGAACTGTGATTTAGATTTGCTTAAGATTTCAGATTCGGATTCAGAAGCTATATCTTTCTTCTTTTATTAGACTCCTCATCATCTTCATTTTTTACTTTCCCCTTCTTCTTAGGAAGGTTTTCTGGGTCTGTAGGTCTTGGATTCTCAGTGAAAAAATCATGCAATAGTGCCTGGGTCAGATCACATCTTCTACTGGGGTCCAACTGTGTCATGGAGATCAATAAGTCCAATGCCTTTTCTGTCGCGGCGCTAAATCTGTTTCTTAATTCTTGTCTCGAAGGAGGAGGATATACTCTCAAAGCATTGTACATCGGCAAACTCGAAACATTAGGCCATATCTGCTCGGTGGGTGTACCCAAAGCTCTGAATGTCACATCTAGCTGGTCTACATCATCTTTTCCAGGTAAATACGGCGTTCTCAACATTAGCTCTGCAAAGATAATTCCTATGGACCAAATGTCTACAGCTCCGGTATAATGTCTAGCGCCAAATAACAATTCCGGAGACCTATACCATCTGGTTACTACATTTGAAGAAAGATCCTCGTTCGGATTTCCCAAAGATCGGGCCAATCCAAAATCTGCTATCTTTAATTGACCATCTGGAGCAAGAAGCAAATTGTTGGGTTTCAAATCCCGATGCAAAATGAAGTTTCTATGACAGTGATGAATACCTCGTAAAGTCATTAACAACCACGACTTGATATCAGACGACTTGAAAACTATACTGGTGTCTTTGATAAGTACTTCCAAATCACAAGGTAAGAATTCTAGCACCAAATTCAAGTTATTAGTGGTAGAAAAAACATCTATTAATTCAATTACATTCGGATGTTTGAGCTCTTGAAGGTACTTAACCTCTCTTATGGCCGACATATCTAACCCATCCTTGAATATCCCTGTCTTTATCTCCTTGATGGCAATTCTTCTCTTGGTGGAGACCTGGTTTCCAAGATATACAACAGCATAGGTACCCTCACCAACCTTTCTGTCCTTGGAGTATTTGTTCTGGACAATAAAGTCAGAAACCACTTTTGTAGTGGTAGTGCTAATGGCAGCCATTCTGACTCTATGAATATGAAATTAACGTATGGAGTAGTTCAATAAAGACTTCTTGAATAATGCATAAATTTGGTTTTGATAATAAGGCACGTGATTTAAATTTTGATAAATAATGAGATTTGGGTGCAAAATTGAGGACTTTTCGGTTATTTACGATTGTTATGCTTGTGTGATGTAATACAAAATCCTTTCTAACTCTTACCTGTTTACGTCTAGTAATTAACCGTTTGAGCCGCTACGAATATTATGAAAGATGTTTATTCAAATGCAAATGATTAATTATATATGTAGGTAGATTATTATGCTGAGGTGAATAGAAAGAAACAACTAAATGACGATATGGTATTTTTTTGTTTTATGTGCCTGATTTTAATGATTGATTAAATGACTAATTGGCGACTGTTCCTGGTACGCTCTCCCATTGGGTGAAAACATACCAACTGTTTGCACTGTCACCAATAACGAGACCACGGTAGAGACCAAGCTCTGTACATTTTATGTTAGCTGTAAATGTTCCGAATGGCTTCAGAGGATCATCTTTGGTCATTTTGAAATATTTCCCAGAAGGAGATTCAATGACAATTTTGAAGTCCTGATTCATCAAGCCAGAGCCGCTGTTTAATCCGGTTGATGGATACAGATCGATTTCAAAATTGTAAGCATTCTTGACAATAATCTTGTTTGTCTGAGGTTGTCTTACATACAAATCATTGTTCTGGCTCTGGACTGTAGGAAATCTTGGAACAAATTTGGATGCCTTGTAATCGCCAGTGTGATACAAGGGAATAACAACAGCCAATTCGTGGATGTTGTCGAAATGCTTCTGCAATCCTTTTGGTCCGGCAAATATTTGCAAAACTCCGATAGACTCTCCTTCTGGAAGAATAGCCTTTATCTTGGCAATTTTTTTGTTGTTATTCCATTGAATTTGGCACAAACTGAGTTCGTTGGTAGTGACCTTGGATGTCTTGACTAATGTAAACAATTCCACGTCTATTGGAATATTCAATTCCAATTCAAAGAACTCCAAGTCTCTAAGTCTGCTCAAAGCATTATTGAAGTTTCTGAACTTTAACCCGCTTCTGTAAAAACCTGAATAAGCTCTGGGCAAATAGAAGGCTATACTAGGATCTATGGGAGGAAGGACATGTTGAAGGTCGATAACAGAAGGAATATGTGTTGAAACAACACTCAAAGGTTTGGCTAAGAAATAGAATTCATTAAAGCCGTCAGCGTTCTCGCGGATATTACAAACTGATCCATTCTTGAAGTTGTAAAGATCCAAGATGTAGAATCTGTTATCCAACAAGATGGACAACCAGCTATGATTAATGACATACTGCTCATTGTGATAGAATTCGTTCGGCTTCTTCCAGAATCCTAAAACCACTTCTGCTGGGATCCTCAAAGCATCAAGAATCTTCTTAAGCAAGTAGCATAGTTGGTAGACAGAAGCCTCACCTAGGTGTAACACTTCATTCAACTTAGGTTTAGTAGTAAGGATTTTGCTCGCCTCCTCAATGATGCGAAACTTACAAAGATGAATTAATACACATCTTATTTGGCTGAGTTTGGAATTGTTGAACTTAACACTCACGTCAGATATTAAATCATTGAGGTCACTACCAGTTTCGTAGTTTTCCATGAATTGAGATACCTTTCTTTTGGCAATTTCTGAAAGGTTCAGATCTTCAATGTCTTCGTTGTCTTCTTTATTATCGCCCACAACTTCGTTACAGTTGATTTCGGAAAGGTAGTCCAAGGGTTTAACAATCAATGAGCCTTCCTCTCTCACCACTCGTCTGGTTCTGGCCTGTTTGTCCTGAGAAGTCAACGACTTCATACGATTAAGATCCATTTTAAAAGTGGTCCAGTCAATTTCCTCATCCTTTTGGAGCCTTCTCTCAATAAGGTTAATCTCGTTATCGCTCTTCTTCAGCAACAACATCTTGAAAATGTTGGGGTGTCTCGATTTCTTTTCCTGGAAAACGGAGTCCATAGCATCTTTTCCAGTTTGCTTGGGAGATTTTTTCTCTGCTTCTTCACTGATAGATAAACCATACATCTTCATTTCTTGCTGTTGCATGTCTCTCTCGTACTTGTGTCTCATAAAAGAACCAGCACTTGTAGCACTAAGTTCGGACAAATTTAAGACGTCACTTTGCAATGACTTAATCGAGTTCTTCAAGTCGTCCTGTTGGAGTTGGGACAATCTGTAGACATCTTCCTCAGATACTTGACTCTGATGGAGACGGTTTGAACCGGAAAATCTAAAGTCATCAGCATCAAATGGAACTTTGTTCCCACTTTTTCTAAGAGGACTGTCGTTGTCTCTGATCGCTTCAATAGCCTTGATAGGTGTAGTGTGTTTTGGTGGTGGTGGTGGTGGAGAAGATTCGTTATCATTGAAATAGTCTTCTTCTTCGTCTTCAACACTTTCAAACTTAGCAAGCTTCTTCCCAAGATCTTCTCTGGAAGAGTAGGTCTTCTTGGAAGATATGAGGTCTTCACTGATATAGCTAGATTCTAATGAGTTTACTAAGGAGTTATCATTGCTTCCACGACTGATTTGGCCCAGCTTGTGTTGAAGATGTGGGTTGTGGACTCTTTTCTTCTGGGTCGATTTTTCCAACTGCTTCAACTGCAGTAACTCCAATTCCAATTGAGCCCTTTTCTGGGAAAGGGTCGCGTATTCATTCATGGAATCAGCATCGTATCTAGACCTTCTATCATTACGTGAAGGAGAACCATCGGAAACAAAGCTCTCCGAAGTGTTATTCTTCTGGTTTCCGAAAGGTATATCAACATAAGAATGTGACTTGACTTGCGGAGAATGAGCCAGAACCACGGATTGAGACAAGTTCTGCTGGGAGCCTGATGTTGAGTTGGGATTAGCTTGATGCTTTCCACACATAGAGTTGTAATCTTCCGGTGAAGATGAGGATTGTCTGAACTCTTGCTGTTGGTTCTGAATCAGCGATTTCATCTTGTGCAGAGGCAGCTTCTTGATGTGGTAGTTCTGCAGCTGTTGGAGTGTACGGAAGTTTTCTATGTCGGGTTCTCTGTCAAAATCTTCCTGTTGTTGCTGGTAGTAGCCATTGTGGCCGTTTCTGTATCGAGGATGTTGGATGGACGACACGAGCTTGTTGGCAGATCTGATTTTCTTAGGTGAACTTCGGTTCGACAGCGACATACCATTGGAAGAATCGTAGATTCCATCACACGTGTAATTGGCAGCATCTTCGACTTCAAATGAGCCGTCTGCATCAACGTTGACATGGTGGCGTCTCTTAGGAGAAACTGAACTGGAACCGTTGTAAGAGCTGTAGCCTCCCGTAGGAGTTCCATTGGTTCTGCTGTGTCTGAACTTACCATAGTCAGCCTCCTTAACAGGAGTCTGGACAGGAGTCTGGACAGGAGTTTGGATAGGAGTTGGTACTTTGGGAGTACCAATGGAGTGGCTGGATGTTGATTTATTCAACTCTGGAATCACCTCGACGTAGTCTTTAGGGAAGATCCCTTCGGCTCTGTTTCGTCTGAGCTTTCCCGACCACCACGATTCATCGACTATGGAGCACACTTCAATAATCTCGTTTTCGAGAAATCCCAAATCACCGTCCTCTTCTCCAGCCCAAGACACCTTGGTTTTGACTTTGAACGGGGGCTTAGGTATGGACATTGGCTTTGAAGACTAGATATGAAGATGGTTCCACAGCTGGTAAAGTCAGTACAAGGGGGAAGATGAAGTAGACTTAAACGGAAAATGAATGAATGGCACAATGTCAATATGCTAGTGTTGGAGATTCTTCAATAAAGTATTTTGTAGAAGAAAGAGGAAGAAAGAAAGAAGAAGATACTACAAAACCACAAAGATACCACTCAAGTGTTGATTTCTAAACTATGTATCAATGTTCACAGCTGGGTCCCGGGAAATTCTTTTTGTGTGCGGCTTGTCCAGCAGATGAAATAGTATGCTCCTGTCCTGGATTGACAATATAAGCCTACTGATGCAACAGTGAAGTTTTACCAGAAACAGATAAATTTCATTAATGTAGTTTGGAAATCGGTATTAGATACCAGTTGGCCCAAATAGGCAAGAGGTAAACAAGTAGCTGAAACCTGATGCACAAGTTTTGTAATTTGAGTCTGTATACCGGATTTTTCAATTGATCTATACAGAATATTTGCTTAATTTCTCTTCAGTTTGTGGTCCTTCTAGAGGTCGATTGTGAGTTATGAAATAAAGCCTACTTTGTCTTGGGGCTAATTTTACTCTGCGGCCTTTACGAAGTACTTGGAGTCTTAGCAGCCAGTTATGTTCGAATGGTAACTTAAGTTACATGCACGCACTTGATGAATTATATAGACAGTAGAAAAGATCTGGGTTGCAGCAGTTGACGTGCCAATCAGACTTGGCAATATCATATATACCTGGACCAGAACCGTTTTCAGAAGCGCCACCACCCGTTTGAACACTGAAGAGATGATTCTCGAAATATAAAATACCTCTGCAGAACAAACCAGCAGCGATTAAGTACAAAATACATTTAGAGAAAATCAGAAAGATCAGTGAAACCAGAGTAGTACAACAGAGTACCAACAACAATACCAGCAATGACTGGAATAAGGAAGGCTGTGACTGGTGATTTAGACTAACACCACCGATGAATACATAAAAATCGTAGTAAGAATGTTAAGATTTAATACGTTTCGGCATATATTGATAAAAATGTACTGTAGTGAATATGTAGTTGAACAAATAGTGTGCAGCTCAGGCATTAGCTTATTGAATTTAGATAGACGATTTAGATATGTATTAAATGAGATCTAAATAGTACTAGCAGAATAAGCCTACATCATAGTTATAAAATATAGACAAGTAAATGCCAACAATAAGCAAGTACGATAGACTACACATTACATTATACTAAACGCTAGCCGGATACTAATTGAAATTATGATAGAGCATTGAATTCCGTAGTCTCTGCTCAACTATCTAGAGAGTACTTGGAAAAGAGCAATTCAAATGCATAGATAATGGACATTATAGTAGTCCTGTATTAAATACTTATAGAGTGATCAATTCTAAATTGAATAGATCAAATTCATTAGGAATAAAATACATGGATACAGCCTTGACACTTATCATACTATAATAAAATAGATATAGTTGTATTGAGTTATACTATCTATAAGGAATGACTATTGCTGCTGGCGAACACCACTGACGATGTCATCTACTCTCAACAACATCGAGGCGCTATCTATAGCGGTCTTGATGGATTGCTGTTTGATCACTTCTGGTTCCCAGATGCCGTATTCGTTCATATCGACAATTGTACCGTTTTCCCCGTCGATCCCCCAGGTGTGTTCGCCCTGAGCATGTTTGGCTCTCAATTGCGCCAAAACTCTGATGGGTTTCCCACCACAGTTCTGGATCAACGTTCTAGGAATGACTTCAAAAGCGTCTGCTACAGCCTGGTATGGCCACTGGGCTACACCTTCGATCGTTTTAGCCTTCTCAGACAATTTGACAGAGACAGCCATTTCTGTGGCACCTCCACCGGGTGACAATGAAGGTTCGAACAAGATATTTCTGGTCACAGCCATGGCATCCTGCAAGTTACGTTCTATTTCGTTCAAAATATCCTTGGAAGGTCCTCTCAACACGATTGTACAAGCCTGGGGTTCTCTACATTTAACGATGTAGGAAAAGTACTCGTCTCCAATCAATTCTACCTTGAACAATCCACACTTGGTACCTACATCAGACTCTTTCAAGTCCTCTACTCTATTAACAATGGTAGCTCCGGTGGCACGGGAGATTCTGTTGTTGTCTGACTTCTTGACTCTTCTCAAGGCAGTAACACCACCCTTCAAAAGGTAGTGCTGGGCCAAGTCAGAGACACCCTTTTCGGTGATGACCAAGTCGGGCTTGAGTTCCAAGATCTGCTCACACATCAACTTGACTTGCTCTTCTTCAATCTGTAATATTCTGTTCCAGTCCTCTTCCTTGGTGATTTCAATATTCGTTTGCGATTCTCCCTTCTTGTATTCTAATGGACAATCCAACAATATCACACGAGGCAGCTCAATGTGTCTCTTCATCTTGGGGTGGGTCACATCCTTGTTCAACAAGATCCCATCCAAAACTTCAGAATCTTCCACTTCTCCGCCTGGAATCTTTTCGAAACGAACATACCTCTTCGTGTCGATTTCCTTGTAATCTCCTTTCTTGATCATAACAGTTTTGACAGCAGTTAATGCCAAATTGCACATTTTCTTGGACCATTTGTGAACATACTTGGTTCCGATAGCGGCACCGATCAACTTAGTGAGCGCTTCCTCGTTTTCTGGGTCTACAGGGACAGAAACGCTGTGAATGATCTCCAAGGCATCGCTCAAGGCTCTCTTCAATGCCTGGATGATAATAACAGGATGGATATTCTTCTCAATATATGGAAAAGTTTGTGCCAAAATTTCACCAGCCAAAATAATCACGGTTGTAGTGCCGTCACCGACTTCTTCGTCTTGCGTTCTCGACAATTCAATCATGGACTTGGCTGCTGGATGAGACACATCGATCTCTCTTAAGATGGAGTGGCCGTCATTGGTTAAAACAATACCGCCCATAGGATCCAATAACATCTTCAACATCGCCTTGGGGCCAAGACACGTTCTGATGATATCAGCAACTGCTTTGGCCGTGGTGATGTTGGCGATCTGGGCTCTTCTGCCTGTCTTTCTCTCTGTGGAGGTGTTAAGATATACGACTGGAGCCTGCATTTGTGAGGTTTTATGTTACTCTTTTTTATAACTATGAGTCACAAACTGATTCTTTTGAATACTGTGCAATATAAGACGGTTCAATCGTTTGGATCGTGACTGGTAGAAGAAGAATGGTGATAGAAGTAGATATTGTTATAGATTTACTAATGGTGGAAGTGGAAATTTTTTCGCACGCGTAGAGATGCAGGACGATATGGAAGATAATAGAATTGTAGAAGCTATGTAGGTTAGAGCTGGAAGAAAGTGAAGAGATAGTAGTTATGTGAGTGAGACAGTAGCAGACTAAGTTAAAATAGTTAATCAGCATAATCTAGTATATGTAATGATTCCTGTAGTTGCTAGAAATGCCAAGGCACAAAAAAAGTACGTTTTGTGAGCTTATGTTATTGTATTGTCAATTGACTTTTCGCAACCATTATATATTGTAGTTTGTAATACAGAAATACTATCTCCGGCAGAAACGACACTATCATCATTTGAAATTCTTACTTTCATCATATAACTCCTTAGCCTTGTGTCTTTTATCCGTGATATTTATTTCCTTTTTAGGTGACAATTATTTCACAAATTTTGATTCTCATACTCAACATATTCATCTCACTTTTCGCACCGGGTACTCTCCATACTTTCATGAAGAAATTATGTTACTTTCGATCTGTGCGAATATTTCAAATAGTAATGCACTCTTCTTAACAAGCACCATCGTTCCCAAACAAAACTCTGTCTTATCACTTCTGTCAGCATTGGAACACCCCAACCCAATTGTGATTTCCTAAAAAAAGCTGGATTCAAATTTCATACATTTTTCTTTTTTCATTTGTCAATTCTCATTAATCAGCAGTTCATTCATTTAATGGGCATAGACTACATCAATGCCAGCTTCACAGGCCTCGACGACTTGTCGACTGTCTCTTCGAGATTGGATGATCTCAACAAACTTCGTGATTCCATAAGGAATGCTGTCAATGTCAAAGTTGGTGACACTGAATCTGCGCCAACTTCTTCGTTTTATATAGACTCTGAAAAATTGAATCTGTCGATTGACAAGATCATTTCTATCTTGGACTATTCGCTGGAAACGACTAATTTGACCGATGCACTTACAAAGGTCGACACCTTGATTCTCGACTTTGGTTCTCTTGACTTTCTCACGAAATTGCGAACCCAATTGGCTGAAAAGGCTTCAGTCCAAAAATCGATCATGTTGCTCCACGAAGCTAATGATATCCACCAACTGCTTACTTCAGCATTATCGATAACTGAACTCGCGGAAATCGCCAAAAAAGTCAAAATATCAATCCAACTTGATGATCCTGTTTCAGATCAAGTGTTGCAAATATTGAATACTAAAGTTGAAACGTTGGTAAGTGAAAAGAGAAAATCTATACAACCCAAATTCTCAAAACTTCTACACGATTCCAACTGGTTACAGTCGAATTCGGATATAAGCACCATTCCATCTACTGCACTCGACTCTATCAATAGACACGTAAATGATTTGGTCGATTTGCAATCGATCTTGGATCCTCCACTTTATCCTTCAACGTGGTGGGCTCTTGATATCTTGTTAGAGCCAGTAATAACCAGGTTTAACTACCATTTCAACACTCCCCACAGAGAAACTAATAAGATTTCCAAGCCGGAATGGGCTATTGAGTTCATCGAAAAGTTTCTCTCAGAAAACTTAGCTCTTTTGAACTTGGTCGTAGAACATATCTTCAAGTTGTGCCACAGAATAGCGACGTTTGAAATCATCACGACGTTGTTGAGCCCCTTGAGAGAAAAGATCTTGTCATCTATCAAAGTTTTGAACGGAAACATAGAGAAATTTCTGGAACAGCCTGTGAACCTCGAAAAAAGCGGTAGACTTTTGTCACATCTCATTTTCGAGTTATCTTCTTTTGATCAAAGACTTCGCAACACTTACAAGTACAATCCGTACATAGAGAATCTTGCCCAGACTCCTTCCAAGAAGTGGACTGGTCTTACTGGCGATGTCATGTTACGCGGCAACGACGAAAGTTTGGCTGTAAAGAATTGGTTGAACTTTGAGAAGCAGTTGGCCAACAAAAGGTTCAATAGTGAAATTCTCAACTCCGACGATGCATTCAAGATAGATTTCGATTACCAAGGCTCTTTTGACGAAGACGACAGTGATGTTATAAATAATATTTTCAAGCCAACCTATTCAGCATATGCCATCGTTAAGTTGTTCGACAACCTCAGTAGTCATTTCCAGACGTTGAGTATCGTTAAGTACCAATTGAAGTATGTCTCGTCGATTCAACTTGATTTGCTAGACAAATATTTTGAGAGATTGGAGAAGATGCGTAAAGAGTTTAACAACCGTTTCAACCAGAAAGTTATGTTAAACCTAATCCCTGGTGGTCTCAACGAAAAGAATGCAAGAGAAGTAGACTCAGATACCATCAAGCTGGGAATGGCCAACCTTGAAACAATCTCAGAACTTTTCTGTCTGGCTAAGTTCATCAGCAATGCCTTGGAACAATGGAGTGAAGAGTTGATCTTTATCCAACTCTGGGAAGCTTTCAAGAATGTCTCTACAGATGCTGGATTCAGCATATTTGATGGAACTATCAAAGAATATGATTTGCTTGTACAGAAGCTATTGATTTTGTACGAGGAATTCTTCCGAAAGTTAATCAGAACTTCTTTGAAAAACTATGTCAATTCCAGCCAATGGAATATTTCTACCAATGAGGCACCTGAAGCTCCCCACGAATTGGTAGTTTTGTGCAATAACCTTCCCATATTCTTGGACTATTTAAAGCGGACCATGTCAAAGTTGGACTATTTCCTCGTTTCGGACAGGGTAGTGTCGTTGATCTCAATTATCTGGACGGAATACATTGTTACAAACAATCAGTTCAGTAAGAACGGAGCCGCACAATT
Source organism: Scheffersomyces segobiensis (assembly GCA_030564745.1). Lineage (NCBI taxonomy): Eukaryota > Fungi > Ascomycota > Pichiomycetes > Serinales > Debaryomycetaceae > Scheffersomyces > Scheffersomyces segobiensis. The sequence goes on along the minus strand of JAKTZB010000017.1, from coordinate 196,478 downwards.
GAAGTTTGACTTCGAGTATATCGTCAATGAGTTGAGAATCTGTTTATATCTTACAGATGACGAAGCTGAGCTTTCTAATAGTTTGAACCATGATTTCTTGCGTTTGAGCCAATCGGTGGAATTCCTCTCAAAAATTGATGCTGCTACAGCTAAGCAGTACCAAAGAAAACAAGAACAGTTTTCTGAATTACGAGAACAGTTTGAAGACGGATTGGAAGCATTGACCAACCATAACGTAGGTGACTTGCTCTTGAGAATTGTCTAATCACATGTAAATAACAATATATTATGGAATTGTTACAAATTAGACTTTAGTCCAAAATACTATAAACAGACTCATATAGCAACCTCTATTAAATACTATAAGTTATAAGGAAGTTGTCTATTAGTTGAAGTAGTTCAGTATGACTAATTAAACTATAATTTCGCAACCAAATTTCGCTTATAATCATCTACCGATCTGGAAGTCACTATATGCGCGTTTTATCAATATTTAGTTTTCAATTTAATTTCCAGGTACTCTTCTTCATCGCTATTACACCGATCCGGACCTTACAGTTGCGAAATCATTTCAGCATGTCGCTACAACGAAAGAGGGTATGTTCTTTGTATGGTGTGCTTCTTTTCATCTCAGAGTTCCAAGTGCTAACTTAATTTTTCAGGCTCTTGATGAGAATCCCCAAAATAGCCAGAACATCAATGAAAACAAAAACGACGATATACTCACCAAAAAGCCCGTTTTTCGCTACGAAAACATAGCAAGATTCTACAACGCTGAGCCAGGACAACCTCATATTAACATTCCACGTAAGCTATCACCAATATTGATTGGAAGAAGCAGTTCCTGTGACATCAAAATCGTTGGTGGTGATGTTTCTTCGAAGCATTGCCAACTAACCATCACTACTAACAACCAGAGAGAGTATCTATATATCGTAGATATCAGTTCGAATGGTTTATATGTGAACGACGAGAAACTTGGCAAGGGTCCCCCGGGTGTATTGCTAAGAAGTGGTGATAAGATTACCTTTGCGAAAACAGGCGGTTCTTACATAGTCCGATACATGGCCGATATCGTCAGTAGTGAAAAGTCAAAGACTTACAAGAAGACTTTTTTCGAGGACTATATAACCGGCGTTCAATTGGGATCGGGTCATTATGCTGTAGTGAAAGAAGCAAGAGATAGATCGACGGGAGATGTTGTAGCGGTAAAAATCTTCCATCCTAACAAACAAGCTGCGTCAAACAGGCAGCAAGAAGAGGCCAAGTTGCAGCAGGAGATGAATTTGTTGTTGTCTATAGATCACCCAAATATTGTAAGATTCATTTCTCACTATATTGAACCCATAAACCAACATTCTGTTGCTACGTATTTGGTGCTAGAGAAAATGAACTCGGGAGAATTGTTCCAGCGAATCATCAACAAGGGCAAACTACGCGAAAATGAGACCAAGGCATTCTTCAATCAGCTCTTGGCTGGACTTAGCTACTTGCACGAAAACAACATCATCCATCGTGATATCAAGCCTGAGAACATCTTGTTGGACATCACCCCTAGAACATCTAAGAACCAGAAACAGACCGGCCCCTGGGACGAAAAAGAATATGACGTAAGAGTCAAGATTGCCGACTTTGGTCTTGCCAAGTTCATCGGCGAGTTGAAGTTCACCAATACCTTGTGTGGAACACCAGCGTATGTAGCACCAGAAGTGCTAAAGAACGACAGAAACTATTCTACTAAGGTAGACTTGTGGCTGACGGGAGTCTTGTTGTACGTCTGCTTGTGTGGGTTTCCTCCATTCAGTGACGAATTGGGGCCCCCACTGATGAAAGAACAGATCTTGAATGGAATCTTTGCATTTTTCTCGCCATATTGGGATGATATAGATGATGTCGTGTTGGACCTTATCTCGAGCTTGTTGGCAGTAGAAGTAGGAGAACGTTTTGATGTCAAACAAACGTTAGCGCACGAGTGGTTTGCTGGTGGTCAAAAGGATGTGACTGAAGTTACAGACGATTCCGCCGGGGCTCTGTACTTCGATAGTATACAAAGTATCCCACCGAAAAAACTAATTGTTCGTTCTAATTCACAGCCTCATACAATGAGCATACGAGATCGATTTCTTTCTAATATGAACGTTATTTCAGACACAGAACGGTCATCTATACTATAATCACATTAGAGAATATTGGTATAATCATAAGTATAAGAGTACATCCACTAAGATTGAATATAAATTGTACTATATTCATATTAGTTAATCTGCTATGATTGCTATTTTACTTAATCATATACATAGTCTATAGTAGTCTTTAATGATAAGTTTATTTGGTGTTATATCATAACTATATTATCTATTTACAATTCGTTATATTTATATATACATTCATAACTTTGAAGGTAACAGATTGATATCCGTGCTTCTGGTTCTATAGAAAACTTCCAACAAAGATTCATTGACTTCCATAGCTTCTGCCATTTCTGGCGGAATACGCGACATTTGAAGAGAGTCTGTTTTGAGCTTCTGGATCTGGACCTGAATAGAATTCAAACTCGACAAAATGTCATATGCCAGTTTGTAGTCCAGCAATTTCAAGTAGGCATCGAACTGACCAATGCTACAACTTACATCATTGGCTGCTTCAACTCCTAGCTTAAACCACTCTATGGCTTTCTCGTAGTTTTGAAACACATTCATCTCAAGAAATCCAAGCGATGCAAAACTTTCTTTTAAACCTCTTCCAGCACTGATCTGCCAATGGTACTTCGACACTCGAGGATCTATTGTCGTGTATAGTTGACCCAAATAGTAGTGCGACTGGATAGTAAACTTATCAAGTTCTCCTACGGCGATACTCTTTTCGAAGTACTTCTTAGCTAGGTGTAAATCTGGTCTGGGAGTAATATATGTGAAGTAGTACAAGCCCAAATTGGTGTACACCTGGCTGGCAAGAATGGTGTCTGGTTCCAATTCAACAAACTGGAGCCAATATTGGGCTGCTTGCTCGTGGTACTTTTGTTTGAAAGCTAAGTCACCTGCCAATTTGAATACCAAAGGTTGTTGGATTTCTATAAGATTTCTGGTCAACTTCGTTGCATAGTCGTAATCTTCTTTACTGACATTTTCACCATCAACTCGTTTTCCAATTGTTTCAAATGCCAAAATAGCTATAGCGTCATTGTCACCAAATTCGGCTGCTTGCTCTACAAGTTCATTTTCTAAAGCTACTAGGTTTTTGTTTATGGAGTTGGTCGTCGTTCTTATCGCTGTTAGAACAGATTTGAACTTCATGAGATCTATTGCTTTGACATACTTGGGTAATTTTATCTCTTCAGGCGCATCTAAATGTTTGTAGATCAGCTGCAACACTGGAATAGTTTTAGAGTAACTAAGTCTCGCATCGTTATCAAAGAGAATGCGATTGAGAGTTCTTTTTTTTGGAAGAATCAGAAGCAAATTCGGCCTGGAATTTATAGGTGTAACTGTGGAATTGTATCGCACTTTTACTAGAGTCTGGGACCCTCTCGATGTCCATTTAATCATGCTCTGGAGAAACGTATTTGTTGGCAAATCTTCAATTTTTCAATGAAGAGTAGAAATATAGGATCGCACGACATTTGCGACATTCGTATAACCTCTTCATTTTGTTTGTAAATTAATATTAGTACGTATACCAGTGGGTTTATGAATACATATGTGCAAATAAATATTGTAAATCTTCATATATCGAGCTTTTGGTTGTTTGTCATGCGCAAAGAATGTATATTATGTAACAAGTTTAAATATTGAAGCCTGCCGGGACGAAGAACGGAAAAAACACTTTTGGGTGCAAATTAACAATAAATTATAAAGAGGGAGTATTGGATTTTGGGTATTAATGCTGTAGTTGAGTCGCTGAATGACAAACAAAATGAGGCTATAAATGACGGGACCATAACAATTGGTCCATATCCTCCGGACGGGCTTCCTTTAGTGAAAGATAAGTTCAGTTTTCTCATGTTGAAGAACTCCATTTATTTTATTATCTCGCATAAGTCAGTCGTTAAGTTGAAGTTTCCGGCTAGAAAAGTAGCAACATATTTATCTCAGTGACCGCCAAAGTCTATAAAGCTATCGACGTTGCTGGAAGCGCCGCCGCTAGTAGTATTACTGTTATTGTTGTTACTATTATTGTTACCAGTGGCATTGTCACCATTAGGAGCACCATCAAATTCTCCACCCATAGGAGTTTCACCATTAGAAGCCCCTCCCAACTCTCCACCAAGTCCAAACTCGAACTCATGTGACGACAGAAACGTCTGCATTGAATCCAAGAAGTCGTTGTGGTTATTGTTCTGGTGGGTATAGGCGTGTATGGAGATAGTGTTGCTATTAGCACCAGTAGAATGCCCATGCGAGTTCATGGAGGGGCTATTTTCGTGGTTCAACATGTTGGAGGGAGTCTGGCCACCATCTCCGCTGAGAGTAGTGAAGAAGTCCGGGGTGTTTGCAGTGTTGAAAACGTCGTAACCATCAACAGAACTGGTTTCGGGTATATTGCTGTGGGAATGATGCTGTGGTATGGAGTGACGAGAATATATACTGTGAGGCGTATTGGCACTAGAATTGAATGTGGAAGTCTGCTGCTGGTACTGAGGTACCAGTTGGAGCAGATGGTGATGTTGTAAGGCTGGCGGGCGAGAACTTGAGTTTTTGACATTCATCTGGTTACTATTGGTACTACCAATGGAATTAGGAGACGTGTCCGAGTTGAAATCGGCCAACGGGCTGAATCCAGACATCTGGGTATTTCTCAAATGACTACCATTGCTGATAGAACCAGATGATGACTGTGGAAATGGTAATGGCGTATTGGACCTGTTGGTAGTAGTAGGAGCCAAAGATGAGGTTTCATCCCAGAGTAAATCTTCGGTACTGAAGAAATCGTTGTTATTATTATTGATTTTATTAGTATTGATGTTATTGTTATTGGTATTGTTGATATTGTTGGCATTTCTGCTGATATTGTCTTCTTGGTATTGTCGCTGGTATGATAGTGTTGCTGATGTTGGAAGTTGTGAGTATGTCAGGTTATTATTGTCAGCTATAAACGAATTCAAATACTGCAACGAGTTCTTGATTCCAACCAACACATGAGGAATCGAGGTACCTCCTTCTGAAGTGTAAGCCTGGCTGACTTGTTGACCTTCGCTGAAATCGTCACAAATAGACCACTGGTTAGCCTGCGAGTTGATTCCGTTGAAGAAGTAGACCGAAAATTTGGGCTGGTGGGTCAAACTAATACGAAGCTCGCTATTTTCTTTGGTGATATTATTGTCAAGTAGAGAACAGGTAGAAACAGAAGATATAGGATAGAATATGCGGAAGAGGATTTTAGAGTTGTTGGAGATGGCCAGAAAGAAGTAGTTAATTTCGCAGTTCTTCTTAGACAAAATCACTAGCAAATCTACACTGTTCATAACCGAGTTAATCGTGAAGGGCGACAAGTTGATGAGGTTATTGCGAAGCAGTCTTTCGTCGTGATAGCCGGACTTAATTCTCTGCCAGGAGCCTACACTAAGTGAGGTGCAGTCGACGAAGCAGTACTTTTCATTGACTTCGATAGGAATAGCCTGGTTGCCATAGTTGGCGTGGATAGGGCTGATATTACTTATGCTGTTGGAACGAGACGAGTGGATGCTTGAGCCTCCAGTCTGCAAACGGTTCAACCGTTCAAACTTCCGGAGTTTGGCTCTACGGTTCTGGAACCAGATCCGAACAGCCTTTTCTGACATATTCGTCTTATTGGAGATATCCTTACGTTGCTCTGTGGAAGGGTTTGGGTTTTTTTCGAATTCCTGAAGCAAGAAATCGAGAGCCTCGCCAGATGCTCTAGTCCTCTTGTTGGAGGTCGTGCTGTTTTCATCCGAAGACATGATGGGGATGAAAGCACTTGGACAGAGGTGGGAATGTAGTATAAACAACTGAGGTGTTGTGGAGGTTCTGAAGTGTGGTATACGGTGGAATATAGAATGCAAATTATGTGAAAAAGACAAAAGGCAAAAATCTTATGTCGTACAAAAAGATGTACTGGATGATTAAAATCGTGGTGTGCAGACGGCGGAACGGGAACAGAAAAGAGACACGGCAGTAGAGAAAACTTAACCACTAAGGCGATTCGGTTATTTGGTAACCTGATTCAAAAGCGCTTTACTGTTGTAGTGCTGAGCTGGGTTAAAGACTGGCGAAACTGGTATAATGGTGGGGAATGACAAACAGATATATATGTGAAAAAAATTCAAGCCTGAAAAAGAAAGAAATAAAACTAAAACCAAGATTCAAACATGATAAGCACAATGTCCAGGGGGGAACGCTACAACACAATCCCAGCTAGACCAGGATGTCTGAAAATGATGTCTCGCCGAAGCCAGCGATATTTTTTTTGCCCTGAGCAGGAGGGGGTGACTCTATCGGCTACAAGGTTGAGATTACATTAGCTGTTGTGAAAAAAAAAATCTAGTCATCTCCGTTACAGGTGTTTTTCTGCGAGATGCAAACACCAGCTTTTTTTCGTCTTAACTATAGGCGATTTTTTTCAGCAATCGTAAATTTTGAAAAAAAAGTTCATCAAGAAAAAATCTGCAGAAAATAATGGTGAATAAGAGAAAAAATACTTTAACTCGCAAAAAAATATTATCAGTTGGTGGTCGAAATATTCTCACTCAAATCCGGACCACCTGGCTAGGATGATGCACAGGTGTCGGTGCATTAGCTGCGCTTGTGTGATGCTGTCTTAGAAGTTGTAACCTTCCAAACTGGTCAACTCAGTTACCAGTCAAAACAACCACGTCAGAATGCAAAAAATTAACATTTGGACTGCATGAGCAGCACTTTTCCCAGCATATAGCACGTAGGCTGTACCTCCGCTCTTCCTTTTGTGGTCTTTATTACTTCAAAAGGATATAGACATTGGGCTATTCTACTAGTATTTGCAGTTGCTATTGGCGTACTTCTGCACTGCTGTACCCTAGTTCTCTCTTAGAAATCACTGTACGACACTTGCTACGTTTGATACGTTTGCTATACTATTGCTATACTATTGCTATACTATTCTCCGCCTACTACATTGCTCGTTCTATTTTGCCATTCTACTAGAGTAGATTTAAGCGACCCCAACCATACTACCTTATCCTACTCCATACTGCTCGGTACTAATTCCTGTACTATCTGTACATGATTCAAGTTCCAGGCGCCTGTGACATGCATATCAGTTACCGATAAGCAAGACACCGAAACCAAAACTCCTGTCCGGAGGTTGATCGGAGAATTGTGGTGTTGTCTAGCCCCATCTGGCCGCCACTTCCGCCAGAAGGCTGATGGCTTTCCTAACAAGTGACTAGGAGCAAAAGTTTAATCTGCACTTTAGGTGATGGTGGGATCTGGCTTTCTGGCATCCTTGTCCGGGCTAACTTCTGTACAAGCCTATGACTATAGAAAAATTTTCCATTATTATTTTGAAATATTTTCTCGTGGGGCTTCTCCCCCTAACATAAGGACTCCTTGATTCTTGGAGTAATTCTCATGTTATAGGGGCAATAATAAGGTTTGGGCTTGACTGATTCATGTTTCCAGAATTTTACATTGCGACTATCTGGCATTGCTTCGGTGTAAATAAAAAATTTCACTATCCCCAGCTTTTTGCCGATTGCAACTAATCCAATCCGCTTCTGTTTCAGGATATGTAGGATCTGATCCCGTTGAAAGCAATTGACATCAAGAAAAGTCTGAAACAGAAAATGAAATTTTTACTCAATGCGTGTGTCGATGCTCATATCGCTGCCGTGAATGGCTAATTTGCATTCAGCTGCACAGATAAGATTGGGGCAGCCATCACTTATCACAAGCTGTGTGCTACCTATGGGTGAACTAAAAGGAATCGGGCACACCTCAAATTCTCTTATTATTGTTATTGCACTTTTCCTGCAGGTGACCTAGCCGGTATAGGTCGCCGGTTTCTTTCTCCACAATGAAAAATTTTCAACTCGTTTCTCCCTTTGTCAATGTAGTAGTTAAAATAGCCAAGGCTGCAGAACCTCCTACATATGTATGGAACTTTTGTGGGCTTAACGTATAGAACAATAGAACGTTTGCATTGATACTGATTCTAAATGCGTTTTAGCTATTCGTACCTCATATCTAACTAAACTCCTCTGCCTGCACGCGACTGTCCTGTTTCGGTGTTCTCCGCATTGAGATTCACAATGGCCCCAAAAATCGATTAACACCTTCTTCACTCGTATCATTTGTAGCCTAAACGATATCCACACAATTCAATTGTTATTGGTCAAGCCTTGGAACAAATCTTGGTTCAATTCCGTCTATCTTGACTACGTCTACACCGGCTTACTTTTTGCTTATCTACAATGGCTGAGTTTCCCTGTTTCTATTCTGTAATTTTACTACTATGGTATTTGCATATTCTGGTTTTTTCTTGAAGCCACGAATTCTCGAAGTATTTTTGAATCTCCGGCGCTTCCATGTAGAGAAATGACCAGTTGTATCCACCCTGTAATCAGAAGAATTTGTTTTGTAGTTGCCACAACTGTAGCCCATAGCAACTTTCCAATTTCTTGAGCACAATCCTTTTTCTTTCGTCTCCAATGAAAACATAGAAATACGTTTGCACCGCTTCCGTTAGATTGTTTCAATGAGAATGCTCAGGTGTCTCTTCGGTCTCCTATTATAACATGAAATCCTCTACATCTACCTCATCAATAAATTCTAAACAATAGCGCACTTCTCTCCATTGCTTAGTCATTGGTTCCTTCCATGCCTTAAACTCCGTTAGTAAATTTTGAATAAGTTGGATATTGGAAATATTATTTATACCAACTAAGTCCTGTATTAAACAACGGAAGTTCCAAGGCAATGCATATAGGCTTGAGTCACTGGTATCGTCTCTAGTTCTGACCTGCAACTCGCTATTATACACTAAATTCGTCGTCTCCAACGTATACCTTAATGCTAATTCGTATACCTGCTGGTCACCGTATATCCTGCAATGGCCTCCTTCACTTACGTTTCCCATGCATTTGTCTCCAAGATCTTTTAGAAAACCATAATCGGGAACATGTCCCATGTTCTTCATCATGACGATAATCTTTAACAATGAGACGATGAAAGAAGGTACACTGGTAGTTGTAGAACCCACGTATATACCCCTGAAGATATTCGGGTGGTTAACATGCAGCGCCAAAGTCGAAGAAATAGGAATAAACTGGTCGTTTATCGATCCTACGAACGTGATTTTAACGTTATTCTTCACTAAAGTGCCAAGAGATTCCTGGAGCTGCAAGGAAAGCTTACTCGTGGGCTTCTGTAACTCAAACAATTCTGCAATTATGCTATTTTCAAACGCAGAATATGCTCTAATTACCAACTTCAGATCCATACCTCCATATGGCCCCGCAGTGATTCCAGACATGCTTAATAAGCCGAGCTTCTGGTTCTTGCGTAAAATCGACTTCTTTAAAATTTCCGCCAACAAGTTAATAGCTACTGGTGTTCCTTGTCCATGGCTCACAACAAATACAAAGTCGGCAGCACTGAGTAAGTCATACCAGTTTTCCAAAAGATGTAGTAATTTATCAACTCTTTCGTTGATTTTACCCTCACCTTCTAAAGCTATTGACTGAACATCATAATCCTGCCTTTGATAATTGGGGTTATTTTGTTCGAGCCAGCATATGATGGCTTTGGCAGCCTCATTGATGTACCGAATCGAGCTACCAGTCGATTGTCCAATCAAGGTACGAACCAATTTTATAGGTAGAAATCCATGAATGCCAATGATGACAACCCTCCCGATCTTGAGAGCTTTTCGCTTGGCTATCTGGTCTGGCTTATTGGTGTACAAATGTTTTTCGCTTGATTCAGCTCCGTAGAGTACGCTTTCTATGTACAATCGCAATTTGGTTCTTAGTGTAATTGTACGGAGGTTTTCAGCGATTGTTGGCACTATTAATTTCTCTGTAGAATGAGATACAAGTTGTAAATTTCTCTCCTGGACCTCATTTGGGTATAATGGCCGTTTCTTAGCCTTGTATTTGACAGGCTGAGCTTCGGTGATAGTACCACAAACGGCTAATTCCATTTCTCGTACGCCTCCATCGTTATCAAGACCTACATTCGAACATTTGATAGCATAGTGGGACGCAGATTCCTTCGAATTTTCTATTGCGCTTTTGGCAAGTTTGTACAATTCTGAATTGTAGGGTCCATGTCCTTCATCGTCATCATCTTCGTCACTAGTAGTCTGTGTGCCCCACCAGGTAGACGGCCAGGTAATCCAACTGTACAAGGTGTTGGTATTGTCTGGATGCAGATGTTGTGATATTAAAGGGGTGGTTTCATCTACCTGATTGTTGACTTCACTAGCTTGTGTTGATGTTGACGTTACTGCAAATGTTTCATTTTCTTCTACAAAAGAACCTCGGTTGTAGACATACGAAACAACTGAGCTTACTCGCCTGTATTGTAACGACCAGTCGACCCACACTTCTTGAGTCTGAATGGGCAGTTCTTTAGCATGAGCTTCAAGTTCAGGCGAAGAATGTATAGCGGAATCCTTGACTTCTGCTTTTGGGGAAACTGTTAAAGCAAGAGACTGAGTCTTTGGATTGGTTGAACTTTGAGTTGAATAATTATTCATGTTCAGATTGCCACCATTCTGACTGAATAAGTTTGAAGCCAGATTTTCTGCTACATCACTTTCTTCTCTGACTTCATTCAAGTTCTCTGTGTGTATAGCGCTTCCATTTATGGTTTTATTTTCATTTCCATTTGCATCCTTGTTCACATTCAGGATTTTCAGGTTTTCTACCTTTTCTACATTGCTTTCAACAATCGGGCTTTCTACCCTGGACCAGAACCACCAGTTCGAGATGAACTTGGTGTCTGTGGCTATTTCTGCTTCATTGGAGTTTCGTGTGATATCGTTTTCATTCTCTTGTGATAAGGACTCTGAAATTGTATTCAATGCCTGGGAGTTGCCTTCTGCGGAAGGAGCGATATCTACACTTTTATCTGTGGCATTTGGCTCTTCTGCCCGTGGCGACCCCAGTTTAGAATTTCCTTCTGACAATGACTTATTTGTATCTGATGTTATTGCCAAATCCTTATTGTCAATAGTGGCAAGATCTTGATTCTCTTGAGCAGTACTGTTATTGTTATTGTTAGTGTTTCTAGATCTTAGCAGTAGTATTGATAGAGACATTCTTCATCACGTTGAGAGGATTGAGTGATGGCGTGTTCTGGTATTGTCGTTGTGATTGTTGTGGAAACTGTTATTTTATTCTACTGTTATTGTCCTCTGTAAGATATTTTTGTATAATGTATGTGAGCTGTAGCTTGGTAATATGTAAAGATGCAATTGAATCTACGTTATTGATTCCAGAGAGGAAGTACCGGGTATGCTATGAGATGGTACGAGAGTATATCTATGTACCCTAGGCAAGAAGAAGGTTTGTTTGGGATTGTATTGGCGATAATAATGGAAGACAAAGAAGATAAAAAAATAGTTATACGGTAAGCGCGATAAGATCAGAATGAATGATTCGGCGAATAACGTGGATATAGCGAGAAATGTGAGACTGAAAATAGTGAGAATGAGAAAGATAGCGACAAAAGCAGTACACTATTAGTGAGAAAGGTATAGTGATTATTTCGAGGCAGCAGCGAGGAAATAATGAACACGACAATAAAGTGAAACAGAGATATGCGACTAGTAGTGGATAATCTGAAGTCCAAACCACAGTCTGATTGAATGATTGAAGAACATATATAGAACATGATAATACTTCATTCTCTTTACTTTCCTTATTCTTTCCGTCATACGGGTTCACTTTCTTGCCATAGTTACTATAAACTCTCGTCATTTTTGTCGCTATTTTTCTCCTTATAATCCTCGCGAGCATCCTCGCAACTCTAGATTTTTCTCCATGTTTATCTTATCTCATCCACTCCGCATGTCACAATTGCAATCTACAACACGACTTTCTTCTTTATTGCCAATATGAGCTGGACTGACGTTATACTCCAGCAGCTCTCTATCAGAGACAAAGTTCAGGACAAGGAGTCGCCGTACTTCCGTGCCTTCACAGTCCTAAGTAACCAGCTACAGTCTCAGAAGTTGCTCGCTGAACAATTCACAACCAACCAACCTAGTTCTTCGCCGTCACCTTCGCCCTCTTTGATTTCAGATTCAGCATCTAAAATAGATCGAAATAATCATACGAGTCAACCGGAGATAGGTGGCTCAGAATTACTCCATTGGTCGGTGATATCCCTTGAGAATCATAGGCTCAAACAGGAAAACACCGATCTTATAGCTTCGCTCAACCAGTCGGCCATAAACCTTGAAAAAGCAGAATTGGCTCTCTCGTCGGAGACAAAAACGAAGAAATCGCTAGAAAAAATAATAGCAAAACTGAATATCAAAATCGACAATTTGGGCCACGAGCTCAGGGAAAAGGATAAAGCCATAGAAATCATCAATGACGAAATTCTCCTCCACCAAATCCAGAACAATGTTCTAAACGACAAGGTTGCAGAGTTATCTCGACAGAATGAAGTCCTCGTTCAAAGGCTAATGACGCGAGCCCAGGAAGAAGCCGAGAAACTCAACGATGCTAACGATAAAGTTCTGAAAAAGCCGCCTAATTCCCCTTAAGGCTATGATATTTTGTTGAAGAATTTCATGGAGAATGGTCATCTTTACTTACAGGTGGTAACTAATATTCATTGGGCAGGTGGGGCGTAGCATCTTTATACATCTTAATAGTTGCACCAGCGGCGTTAAATAGCACCAGATCCTAACTCCTTTTGGTTGATGTCGATCGAAGAATTTGCTTGAGGGGAAATGCAATCTTTGGACAGGACGCAGCATTTTTGCACCCATATATAAATAGGTTAATATTTCTAACGTACATTATTCGTAAATTAGCACTAATTAACTAAGGTAAATAAACCACGAGGTGGAATAGAACAAAGCACTATCTAGCACGGCCTGCTTACTTGGAGGTGTCAACAACGTATCTACCAATGATCTTTCCAGCTTCCATCAACTCGTAGACTTTAGGCAATTCCGACAAGCCCACGACCTTGATAGGACACTTGATCAAGCCTCTTGTGAAGAAGTCAATGGCTTCGGCAGAGTCAGCTCTGTTACCGACATAAGAGCCTCTGATGGAGATGGACTTGACAACGGCATCGAACACTGGAGCAACAACCTTAGCACCGGCTGGCAAACCAACCAACACTACATTACCGGTAGATCTGACGTATTGACAGGATTGGGCAATGGCCTTTTCAGAGACAGATACATTGATTACAGCATGTGGACCACCGTCAGTGGCAGTCTGGATGTCCTTGACAATGTCCTTCGAGGTAGTGAAATCCACGTAGGCTTCAGCACCCAATGACTTGGTAAATTCACCCTTTTCTTCACCACCATCAATTGCAATGACTCTGAAACCCATGGCTCTGGCGTATTGGATAGCAAGAGAACCCAATCCACCACCGGCACCGGAAATACACACCCAGTTACCTGGTTGGATTTGGGCGGTCTTCAAAGCCTTGTAGACAGTGATACCAGCACACAAGATAGGAGCGGCTTGGGCCAAGTCAGTCCCCTTTGGGATTCTGGCGGCCTGTACAGCATCAGCAGTGGCATATTGTTGGAAAGAACCGTCGTGGGTGTAACCTGACAAATCGGCTTTAGCACAGTTTGGCTCATCGGAGTGCTGGCAGAATTCACAGTTCAAACAAGAACCGTTCAACCATTTGATACCAGCGTAGTCACCGAGTTCCCAGCCCGTGACATTGGAACCAATTCCAACAACAACACCAGCACCTTCGTGGCCACCAACCAATGGCAACTTTGTAGCCAATGGCCAGTCGCCCTTCCAAGCGTGCAAGTCAGTATGACAGACACCGGAGTACTTGACGTTGATCAAGATTTCGTTGGGTTTGGGAGTGGGCACCGGAATGTCCTTGTAGAGCAATGGACCTCCGTTAGATTCAAAGACAACAGCCTTTTGAGTTGTAGGAACAGACATAATAATTTGGATGGATCGCAGCACTTATGCAATTGGTTGCAATATGTGGAGCAAGTGAATTGTATATTATAGGGGAATTGCGAATGCAATTGAGTGATGGATAGACAAAAGAAAGAAAGGAGCAGGTAAAACGAAATCCATCAAGTGGTCAAAGGACTTTCTAGCCCCTTATATATACCTGGGGGTTCAGGCCTCGTCCAGACCTAAAGGGAACTATCCCAACCAACCTAAAAATTAAAAATAGTGGAATAATATCCAGACACGGAACATGACCGAAATTCGACTTGCGCCAATGCAGTCTACCCAGCAATCACACGTTATCGGAATCTGCCACCTCGTGACATACTGGCCACCTAGTGGTAGAAATCTTTTTAGTTAAGCGCCAGGTAGCTGAAAAGGATCGTATGTTTTTTATTTTCTGAATTTCTTGCAGATGAGCCCGGATTTCGTCCCCCTTTCTTCGAACCTGGCTGTTCACGATGTCCTTGAGGTGTAATTGGACAACATGGTGATGGTGCTGAGCATGAAAAATTCCTCGGTATGGGTCAGACTAAGTCCCCGGTTTTCCCCTCGGATCCCATTCCTTCCATGCTGTCCCGTCTTTCTTCCCGTAAATTCCTAGCTGCTGCAGCTCTTCTCGGACACTACAACCCCATTCCGGTGGGCATCGCTCGATTTACCTACGTGGGTTTCCATTCCTCATTACGTGTAGAGTTTGAGAGAATATCTGATTTTGAACCGAGTTCGAATGCTGAACGGGCCGAACTTTGGAACGCACCACGAGAACCTGTTGTCAAAAGCACTGCAACTGCAAACTCGGTACATCGTTTTACAAGTCGGCTGGAAAGTGAAAAATTGGATAATTCTCAACAACCTTAACAACACCGGAATTGTGCTGACTCAATTGAATGTGGCCGCGATTTCCATAGGCATTTGATAGTAATCCCCTCATCTCCAACCTCATCTCATCTCATACGGTAATTTAACCCTGTGAAAGCTTTGTTCTCCTGGATTCCTCACCAGATGTGGAAACCCGACTGCGCACTCCGACTTCCGAACTTCTAAGGACAGACCTCATGCACGGCTGCAGAAAATATGATGATTATTTTCTTGATCAGTTGATTGCTCCTGGTCTCAGTGACTTTTTCAATTGTACAATTACGACTATTTCCGTCAGCTGAGTACCGACATATTTGTCGGTAAGTGGTGATTGGAGCATCTCTTCAGAACCTGCCAGCGCATATTCGTTTACAGATAATCTAGCCCTGCCTATTTAGGCGTTAAGACCTAGACCTAAGGTGATGATGCCCTTCCCTATCAATGCAAATCGTATTTATTCATAAGCTAGTAGTAATTGAGATGGGTGCAATTAATTTTTTATTAAACTATTCTAAATAGGTTGGTGAAAACTTTGACAGTCATGATCATATAGCACTGTTCATATTTCTTCATCTACGTTGCAAAATACAATCACGTCCCCGCTGCGGCGGCTGTCCCAATGGAAGTAACTGTTGAAGAATCTCTGACATTGTCTGTAATTGGAATGTTGGAGAAAGTCAATGATGAACTTCTCCTCAGCCTCAAACACGACCAAGTGACTGGGCCATTGGTACTTTGTGACCGTAGATGTTGTAGATGTGGTTTCCAAGGAAGGTAGGTTTTCTCGAAGAAACTTGGCCCTGTCGGCGTAGTATATATCCGACTCGTCTCTGTACTCTAAAATAGCCTTGTAATCACCGCTAGCAATATGCAAAGGAGGTTCACAAGTCAAGAACCACGTATTGGACTCAATCGCAAAGTTGTGTAGTTGACTCTGCCAAGGTGTAGAATGGCAGGGAGTTAAGAACCCAACCGAAGAGACTTGCGAGTCGTTCTTTATGTAGTCTATGACATCTATGACACCACGTTCGTGTATGCGAGTGAAGAAATACGAGATAACCGTATTGACTATTAGCAACATGTTGACTGTACAGGCAAATTGTTTCGAAGTGAAAGTCTTCATCATATGTTTAAATGAATATGAACAAATTACCAAGAACAATGGTTGCAATGGATAGATGAATCGCAACTCTTTGTGGTCGATCAAAGAGAATACCAACAACACCACTACGGAAACCTGAGTTAATACCAATCTATAATTCCTTAGCACAAACAATGAATGCAAAAATAATGGTAAGTACAACATTAGGAATATGGGGATAGCCTGGAACAAGTAAAAGTGCCAGGGGGCAATACCGTAAAAAATGGAAAGCTTCTTAACTAAATTAAATTGTAAGAAGTTCCAAAGTGGAAATGTCAATTCTCCGTAGAAAGTCCAGTCGATCACACAATTGATTGCTAATATGGCTGATAACTCTAAAAGAGCCGACAATAGTAACTTGGCTATATCCATAACATGCGAGGTCCTAATTGTCCAGAAATAGTGAATTCCAAGATATATCCAGATGACGGCATTGGTTGGTCTAACTATACAGCTAACTATGGCAAAAGCAATACTGGTATGAAACAGCCCATATTGGACATTTGAAGTGGTATTCCATGGCCAATACCGTAATGCAATTGTGGTTAGAGTTGTTTCGAAGCTATTTGAAAATGCTCTGGTGCTGACATACCAATTGAAGGGGTTGCCTACTGAAAGAAGAACGGTGATCCGAGCTAAACTTTCCTGACCCGTGTATTCTCGTGTGAAAAGGTACAAGTTCACTTCTCCTATGGACGCAATGAGGGCTCCAATAATTCTCGGAATGGCCCATACTAGAAAATCGCTATCGTTTAGACATTTGGCTATTTGGTACCCTGCAGAATAGAGCAAAGGATGTATGGAAGACCGTAAGTGTTCTCGCCATTCCCAGGTGATGTACCCGTATCCAAACACGTAGCTATACGCTGGCTCGAGCGCCTGATAGTACTCATCAGCCTGAAAAAATGTTCGAATGGAAAGGGCATTAACTAGTCGAATTATGAAGAGTACTATGAATAAGGAAAGTTGGGGAGTAGGATTTGAGAGCCCATGGCCATCTGCTTCGGCCACTACCTCGGCCTCTGGAACAGGCTTCTCTGCAGAGTCTTCTACTCGTCTGCGTAGCTCCTGATCTGGCATTCTCACAAGTGTCCTAGAGATTTAGTGGCCGCTAAGTATGTATAGATATTTGTAGTTTGGAGAGTGAAAAACTTTAGATTGAAATCTATTTATTATTTACAACCCGTTTAAACGTAATTGCGCATCTGCGCGAATGTAGAGCTTCTATTATGCAAAATAATTTTAGTTCACAGAAAAGATGGTAAGTAAATTATAATATAATAATAATAAAGTAAAATGCCATTAGGCTAAGAGTTTCATGGTGTTGGTCAAGACTTAATTGTAACTATTTCCAACTTTCCAGTCTATATCTATTTCTTTTCGAATTTCAGCTTATTTCATCTAGAATCTTCCATTGTTCGTATTCCAAACAAATTTTGTATTCGATTCTACTGTTCTCGTCTTAGTTCAATTCATTTATCTATACTATCATTCTTCTCAACTACATGAATGATCTTCCGCAGTACCTATACTATATCGAACAATCGTATCTCAAACAGTCCGCTGGTCGGAACGAAGATTCCAAAAAAGATGCAATCGCAGCTATCAAAATCTTGAATAGTTTAGCGAAGACCCTCACCAAAGAAAACAAGACTTACAACATTGTTCAGCAATTGTCTCGCTACACACTTGCCTACTATGACCAGATCGACAAGTCCGGTTTAACATTGTCGACCAAGATGAAATGGCTTGGCTCAAAATGCTTTATGCCACTAATTAGCTTCTCGACTTCTTTGACTTCGGCAGATGCCGAGTTCATAGCGAAAAATGAAGAGTACATCGACAAAGATATGAATCTCCAGCAGATCCCAGATCGACTCTCTGCTGTGTTTAAAGAAGTGACTGTTCAGCCATTTGAATCAACTTCACATGATCTAACTGATTTGTACCAGGACTTACTAGCCAATTGTTCATTTGTATCTTCGGTATTATCTATTGTCGATTCGCAGACCAAGTCACTGCTCAATTTACAAGACTTGATAAGTCCACACGGCCCCAGTAATAAGTATAAGATTGTCTTCAACTTCAATGGAGCTCAGCGTGTGGTATGTGTGGATAACAGGTTGCCGTTTCCAGATGTAGATCGTAGTCTTTTTCTTTCGTCGTTTTCTGACCAAAGTCTATACTGGCCGGCATTGGTGGAAAAGGCTTTCCTAAAAGTCATGGGTGAAGGCTATGCTTTCAGTGGTTCAAATATGGCTATGGATACATACCTACTCTCAGGCTGGATTCCTGAGATCATCAGTATCCGGAACAATATGCTCCCACCTCAGTTCGAGACACTCTGGAAATTGCTTGAACAGGGTGTAGTTCTCTTGGGAGTTGGAACTGGTAAATTGAGTGACGAGCTTGCCAAGCAGTTGAATCTCATCGCACACCATGATTATACTGTAGTTTCAACGAATTCAGATGGCTCAATAGTACTAAAGAACCCCTGGATAGAACGGGAAAATATCGATACCAGATTCATTACCATCGATGAATTCACACATATTAAGTTCCTCTACGTTAATTGGAAAAACAAATTCAGTATGTCTTCTAAGGCTACTTTTCTACATCAAGGTTCCTCAAAATATTTCTTTGAGAATCCCCAGTATTCCATAACCAATAAGTCTGATGAAATGCAAGGTGTGTGGTTGCTCCTTGAACGACACTTGCAGGGTGGGGACATTAGCATCAGATTGGGTGTCTACAAGTCAGAAAATGGTGACAGGGTATTCATACCCAACCAGTTTGAATTCGTCAATGCATCTGACAGAGACACCAACAATAGACTATACCTTGTAAAGTTGAAAATTGAACCTCACAAATCGTATACGGCGGTAGTTACTAGTAATTCGGCCTGTACGTTCACTTTATCTTGCTTAAGTAACGTCAATATCAACATCGTGAAAGCAAAGTTTGCTAACCCTAATAGCTTGCCAGTCCAAGAAGGTGAATGGGATATTACACATTCAGGTGGAAACTGGTCCTTCTCCAGCTTCATAAATAATCCACAGTATTCTATTGAAGTTGGTGCTGAATCGAATCTTCAACTTGCGCTTTTCAGTAATTCTCCAAAGACTATAATTAACTTTCATTTATTTCATTCAGAAAAGGATATAATAAGCATCCCACTCAGAACTTTCGATAAGACGAAATTGTTGCTACACGAAAACTACAACGAGGGCTATCAAATATTCCACTTCAGGAACTTGCAACCAGGATATTATAAACTTGTATTATCTACTTATGATGTTGGAGCGCGAGATGGTTATCAATTGTTTTCGAATTTTAGTGGGGAATCGAATAGTGTCAAGGTTTCGAAGATATGGAATCAACTTGGGCTATTTTCAGAGAAGAAGCAGATTGAGTGGAATAACTCCAATAGATTCAAACTCCATTTTTCAGTTGACAACTTTAAATCCAAGATGACATTTCACATTCAACACAGAAATGGTGAGAATGGATACGAATCGCTGACTAGCTATAGACCTGGAATGAGAGCGTCTATTTTCCATGCTCGAACCCAAGCTCCGATTCAAATCAATGAAACCTGGAGCGAGAGCTTGTATGGTGTGTTTGTGGACTGCTTTTTGGAAAGGCCAGGGGAATTCATTCTCTTGGTTGAGAGGTTTGAACTGGGTCCAGGACGGTGTACTGTTGAAGTTGGATCTAGTACAAAGATTTCTTTAAAAGTATAGAATTTAATGTATGAAGAACTACAAAACTTAATGCCTCCCAAATTTTCGAGTATAAGATATATATTACAATAGACAATAATATTTAATTTTTCGCAGCCATTTCTTAAAAATTAACTAACCATAATTATAAGTCAAAAAACTCTTAACATCTCTGTAGTAAATATTAAATTTGATTTCAAAGCGACGTAGGCAGTAGTCAAACACAACAACCTTTATTGAGGTGGTTTCATCTGTTTTAGGGATTTTGGCTTAGTTCTGAACTCTTGTACTGTACTGTCTATGTACCCGACTATCTCACGTGCGCCAATTGGTGCGTCCCCGGAAAAATATTTAGTACGTGTTGAATATTTCAGACGTAGCAATAATCAGCCACCTCTTCTTTATCTAAGTCAAAACCACGAAAATGAAGTCTGGACTCTTACGCGTATGTCTCGTCTTGTCCATATTGGTTTCGTTTGTTCTTGGAGCACTTTCCAACTCTCAATTGCAATCATTGGTTAAATCTCAAGGCAGAGCCAAAGTGATTCCTCTCAATAACGAAAATTACGAACAAATCCTCAATGGACCAAGAGACTACTACTTGGTCGTTTTGTTGACCTCAGAGGCTCCACAAATCAACTGTGTGTTATGTAAAGAGTTCCGTCCGGAATTTGAATTGTTAGCCAATTCGTGGGTTCAAGATCACCCTGAGGGCTTAACCAAGAAAGAGTTAGAAATCAATGACGAAGAGCCTCCATCCATTTTACCCAAGAACATCTATTTCCTTCGTTCAGAGTTTATGGATTCGCGTAGTTTCTTCGAGATCTTTGCCTTGAACTCGATTCCCAAAGTATTTCTCTTTCCGCCCTCGGAAAAGCGTGGCCCTAATAACTATATTGCTGAAGTGAAAGAATACCAATTTTTCGCAGGTAGCCATAGTGAATTGCTCAAAGCTTGGATTTCCGACCAAACGGGCCACAAACTCAACATCTACATCCCAACTGACTACTACCGTATCGGAATCAATGTCTTCAGCGTAGTTACTTTGGTTCTGTTAATAGTCAGATTCAGAAAACAAGTTGCTTCTGTATTCACCTCCCGTGCCTTATGGAGTGGACTTTCCCTTATTGCTATTTTGTTGTTGACTACCGGCTACATGTTCAACCAGATCAGAGGTGTTCCCTACCACAAAGAACACGACAACGGCAAAATCGAGTACTTTATGTCTGGCCAACAGAATCAGTTTGGTGTAGAGACCCAGATCGTGTCTTTTATATACGGTATGCTCAGTTTGCTTGTCATAGTGTTGATCAAGAGAGTGCCAGAAATCAAAAGCCCCGGTGTTTTCTTGACGGCTGTCATCTTTGTGAGTACCTTGATCTTTTTATTTTACAGTCTTTTACTTTCCATTTTCGGAATCAAGGGAGTAGGTTTCCCATACAAACTCATTGAGCTCTTCTAGTTCTAGTATACATGTCTATAGATATTCAAAATAGTACACAATCATTACTTCGAAA
The DNA here is from genome assembly GCA_030564745.1 of Scheffersomyces segobiensis. Lineage (NCBI taxonomy): Eukaryota > Fungi > Ascomycota > Pichiomycetes > Serinales > Debaryomycetaceae > Scheffersomyces > Scheffersomyces segobiensis. The sequence goes on along the minus strand of JAKTZB010000017.1, from coordinate 175,121 downwards.
ATGCTTGTGGCTTTGTAGATTTTCAGCTCTACAGTCTTTGAAATAGCTTCAATTATTGTAGTCTTTAGTTGTCTCTTAAAAGTAATTTATTCACAGTTCGTGTTAATTGGTTTTCTAAGCTTCAGATCACAGTTCATCATAGTAGTTATTCTTGTAACCTTTCGTTCATTTTCTCTATTCTAGTCTCTATTTTCCCAAGGGTCTTCATTGACGCCAACAACAGTCGACGTAGCTCTTTGACGCGGTTGAAATGGCTAGTCAATTCCTTGTCGTCTACAACGTTTTGATCTTCTAGCACTACTCGTTGAAAGCTGAGAAGTCTGTCTTCGATAATCTTTAGCCGAGTCAAAAGAATGAGTTGTGATTGATTAAGCTGTTCGAAATTTTCGTTGAGATTGTCTAGTGGACCCAGAAGAAGGGTGTGGGCCGTTACTTCGAGTGGATGGAGATCGTTTGGTTCTACCATAATATATGAATATAGGTGAAAATGATGTATGACAACGAAAGTGGTCTGAAAAATCGATCAATTGCGATTGATGCTGATAAAAGGATGCTGAGAATTGATACAGAATTGTCTATTTTACTGCTGATTACTACAGTTTTATATATTGGTAAATTTGTCTTATTTCCATAGTTATTCTTACAGTCTGAAAGAATCTCATTCTGCACCAGTCCGCACACTCAGAAATTGCCCTTTTATTACCCCCATAGTTAAGAAGTAAAACCAAAATACAAAGAGTTTGACATTCTTCAATCAAAGAACCATACAAGAATCAAATTCTTTCTGCCAGATTAGTAAAGTGCATCACCATACATTAATCAGCCTCTCATCATGCCCAGAATTCACCTCTGAACAACTATCAATATATCTCTACCAATGACTTTTCAACATTATGTCACATGATCGCTACCAGATGACCAATGACTAGAAGTATCTATTAAACCTATTTCATTCCGATTCTCTTTCTTCTTGAACTCTTATGGTGTATCTGCGGCGAGCCCTCAGTTGTCACCCAAATTATACTACTGTTGTCCTCTTCGAAGCTCATGAGCTCCTCCAGACAAGCGGACCGCCTTCTCTACCGACAGACCCGGTCTGTTAAGGCTGGACAGTTAGAACGATTCAAGATCCATTACACTCCACATCAAGAAAGTGTAGACTTCGGAATTGCTGGCAACAATTTTGTTGTAAATTCAGATTCAAATACTGATATCAACCAGGAATCAAAGACATTAGGTTCTAGTTCTTCTAATGCTAAAGATATTACTGATCCAGCAATATTGGCACCTCCAGCTTCACTATGGGTGAAAATTAGAAACGTAGAAAACATCGCTATGCGAGCTGCATTTTTAGCAGGACCTCACATTTTGTATGTGGATTGTAGACTGGACGAATACGACCAAAACAAAAAGTGCTTCATCACGGCAGACCAGCCCGTGTACGAGCCGCAGTTACTACCAGGTCAGCTGTTCTACGCTCAGTTATCGTGTCATACTATCAAAAATAGCTATAGTTGGGTTGTTGACGTGGTTTCTCAGATTATCTTTAATAACACCATAGATGTAGATTTTGAGATTATGATTGGCACTTCCAAGGCAATTCTCCATGATTGCTCAAATCCTGACAATAAAGTAGCAAATGCCGATAAGAATGGCACCTTTGTATCGACAGACTTGCTCAATGTATCCAACCAAGATACTTTCGACCTCTGGAATCTCCCTGTTCCTGATCCGAACAGGCCGATCCATTTGGTGATCTTAACCCACGGATTGCACTCAAATGTCACCACAGATATGCTCTATTTGAAGGAACAAATTGATAGCCAGGATAATGGTCAAGATAATGTTGTGGTCAAGGGATATATGGGTAATATTGGCAAGACTGAAAGAGGTATCAAATATCTTGGAAGTCGTGTGGCTGAATTTGTTGTAGACCTCGTAACCAATAACGAATCATTCAACAATGGCAGAGTAAACAAGATCTCGTTTATAGGTCATTCATTGGGAGGTTTGGTGCAGACGTTTGCCATAGCATATTTGCAGGTGAACTTCCCCTCCTTTTTCAAGAACATTCGACCCATAAATTTCGTGGCTCTAGCGTCTCCAATGTTGGGTATAGTCAACGAGAACCCGGTGTATATTAGGCTAGCACTTTTGGCCGGCGTTGTAGGGATAACGGGACGCGACATGGGATTGAAGTTCATTGAGGCTGATGGGAAGCCATTGCTCCTTTTGCTTCCTTCTGGGCCAACCCATCAGGTATTGAAACGTTTCGTAAGACGAACTGTATACTCCAATGCTGTCAATGATGGTATAGTTCCAATGAGAACCTCTTCGCTCTTATTTTTGGATTATAGAGGCATTCTTCAGATTGTAAATTCTCCACAAGCTACCACACCAGAGAGGGCCAATGACCCAAAAACGGGCATAGTACCACCTTCGCTAATGATTGAAGACCAGGAAACTCCAGTGCTCCTGCCAGTACAGGCTATGCTTTCATATTTGTTACCTCAGAAACAATCAAAGAAAGCTGACGTTCAGAGATTTCAGACTAAAGAAGAATCAAGATTCAGTAATGGTATTACTAGTGGAGAAACGCTCGATGATTTCCCTACTGTAGGTGTGTTAGAAACGGCTGCATCATTGATTTTGCCTCTGTTGCCTTCTTTTAAGTTCATCACCAATCCTGACGCTCGTGTAGACCCCATTGTTCACGATAAGGTGTATAGCGAAGACGATTTGCCAGCACCTAGCGAAAGTGAGTCAGCATTGCAACAGACAGAAAATGCTGTGCAGCAGAGCATTAGTCACAGATTGAGTATGGATCTTGTTTCGTTTCCTGACATCAGGAAACGTTTGCTCAGTACAATAGAGTTCGATGTAGAATACCTAGAAGAGGAGATAGCCAGAGAGTATCACAAGGATATGACATGGCGTAAAGTAGTAGTCAAGCTCAAGGCTGATGCCCATAACAGCATCATTGTCAGACGCAGATTTGCTAATGCCTACGGATGGCCAGTAATTGATCACTTGGTGAAGAATCATTTTGCAATTGAAGATGAGGAGCCAGAAGCAGCCCAAGAAACAGATTCAGAAATTGAAATAGCTGAGCAACAAAACGAAGACGATGATCTTGGTCTTTCGACTATCGTCTCGCGAGAACTCATTACTCGTCAGAATAAAGAAATTGATCTGGTAAATGTAGATGAGAATGAAATCTGCGAACACCACTGGATCAATTCCAAAGACACTACCAGTGCTCTTTTTTCTGTAGGACCCACGGGAATGTTAGCAGAAGTTACAGAGATGGTTGGAAATATCCGTGATCAGATCTACAATTACGGTGTGCAGCATCCAACTCAAATCAAGTCGAATGGTGTGGATGGTGTTGCACGATTGGAAGCTAATGAAGTGCAAGTAGCAGCAACAAAATCAACAGAATTCGATGGCAATAACGAAAAGAGAATCATGGGCGGGTTTATTTAATGTAAAAATTTTCAATTACATAGTGCAACATAGTATATAGGTTTTGATAGAATGTACGAGGTAACGAAATCTTTGTATATTGTATTTCATAAGCTAATGTACAACTGATACCATGTAGTGATACCAGCATTGAATCATAATGATTTTTTTTTCCTTGCTACTTTCTTTCTACTACTCATCTCCATTAGTATGGTTATTGCTTCTTTTTGTTTTCTTTTTACTTGCTACTATTCAAGTTTATTCTCTATTCCTGTTCTTCTATTTCCTCCTCTTCCTCCTCCTGCTCTTCCTCGGTTGGGAATAGCACACTGATCTTATCAAGAATATGCTGACATATTTCTTCATTGAAACGTTGGTCACATTCTTCAACTATCGAATACAAAGTAACCATGGACCTCGGCAAAGAGTTGACGATCTGCAATTTTTCAACTTTCATTAATTCATAATTATTCAAGAATTGCACCAATTCAGAAAACTTTTCTGATGAATCAACGGTCGCAGTGGCTGACTTGTTCACATAAGACAAGATGTCTCTGGTAATCACTTCCAAATTGACCCCACAAGCTGCAAACCTCTTTTTATTCTTTCTCTTATCGTTGTGAAGATCCTGTTCATCTTCTGTAGTGAAAGTCCAGTTATATTTCTTTTTTATTTCTTTAAGATGCTCTGCAACTTCGAAGTTCGAAAGAAAGCTGTCACGCTCCTTAAGGATCTTCATTCTAGAGTAGTTTAGCTATTCAGCCTTGCTGTGGCCTGGGAGCTACAGTTACTTAAATGTCACTTCTAGAAATCAAATCCATCTCATATTGAGCCCGGTGTGCAGGAAGAGAATAAATATTTGTATGAAATTTTTGTATGGAGAATGAAAGTTCTACTAGGATTTCAAGTCTATATGAGCCATTATGTAAATTGGGCTGAAGTTTAAATTAGGGAGAAATGGATGGAATATGTATTTAATCGTACTTGATATGTTCCAACTATTTTTCTTTTTGAATAATTTATGAATTTTTCCTTACAACTTTACGTCTAAATGTCTATTTTGCATACTAACCAATTTGTATGTACGAATAATGGCAGTGCGATTTATATTCATTTTCATATTACGCTCTTTCTTCTGCTCCTCCTTAATGTAGTTCGGCATGTCATGACAAAGATCGTGTTGGACCCTGGTGGTTTACAAAAACAATTTCCTTTCTCGTCCTTGGTTAGAGTTAGACTTATAGTACAAGTGATAGAGTATAGAGAAGAAGACGCGGTTTTGGTTGTAGGTAAAATGCCCAATTTGCAAGGGCTCGTAGGAACCAGTGAAGATTCTGAGTTTCTAGATATTGACATTCGGCCAGTTCTCGAGACTTTGAAGCCAGAAGTCACCTATAGAGGAACCTTGGTCAACCTCGAGGGTTTGTACGATGGAAACGATCTCTCAGTATTTGCATGCTTTCCATTGACTGTTTTCACACCACAACAGGTCCAGACTTTGGAGCAAATGAGTATGTTGGAAGATTTGCCATAAATCAATGGTATACTAGATATCGTTGTGCTTGCATTGTCAAGGGTTTAGATAGTAAAGCTTCGAACGAAAATTCTAATTTGGTATAGAGATGTTATAGAGCCTTACATATTCTACTATTATTTATATTTTTAATAGCAATTCTATATTCGGTCGTATGGCTATTATCTACATGGCATCTTCAATCGTCAACTCGTGTATTATATCTGGTTGTTGGGGTTACTAACGGTCCATGTTGTTCAAGTCGTTGATATTATTTCCATTCTTCAAGTTGCTACTGTTATTTTCTTCAATCGTGTTGTTAGTTATGATATTGTTACTATTGTCCATTCTGCCGTTGACAGTGCCGGCATTGGAATTGTTCTCATTATAGTACAAGAGATTTTGGTTCATAACTCCCTGAACAGGATACATCGCTTGTTGTGCAAAGAACTGTTCCCAGATGATTTCGTTTGGCATTTGGCGTATCAACTCAAACGCTTTTCTACCTTCGCGTGAGTTCATAGTCGAGCTGGGAAGCATAGGCGTTCCTCCCAACTCTAAGTTGGTGTCTGGAGGGTTGCTGATTGATCCAACAGGAGTCGATATTTGCACCACTGATCCAGCAGGAGTATGTTTTCCAACAATACTGCTTCTCCTGGAGTTTGTAGACATTGGGGACAATGAGTCCAATTCCATGAAGAAACTTCCTAAGTCGTAGAGGGGAGTATTCAAAGGGTTTTGTGCTATTCTTTGGGCTAAGTCCTCAGAATCCATCCATTCAAAAGTTGGCGAAGGTGAAGCGTTTCTTTGCTGCATACCAGGATTCATTGGCTCCATGTTTTCATGCAGAATCTGCTGACCATTTGGATCGTTATTAAGATTTCCTTGAATAACATTGGGGTCGAGGTTTCTAAATGGATTGAGATCATTCTCTCTCTGTCTCTGGCGGTCAAGATCTTCATCTTGACTGATAGTCTCTATGAGCCTGGTAAGGTTAGAGTTGACATTTCCGTTGTTAATCTTCGGAAGCACGTCTTTGGAGATATGAAGCAACGAAATACCTTGAACGCATTCGTTGTATCTCAATTTGATAACAACCATCGTCAAACTCTGAAATACTTCTACACAGTGAGAAGCAGCTTCGCATCTGTCTATTAAGGAATTTAGCACATTCAAACAATCAGACGATACTCGCTTCACTTCTTGCAATGGTTCATCGACTCTGGCATCTTCACTGTTGTATATTGCGTGTAGATAAGATGTCCCTGCCATGAAAATATTGTGGACTGCTGCCCACGTATAGTTGATACTTTTCGTTGAGAATAACTGCCCATAACAGTTGATCATCTTCTTGGCAGCGAACTTGACTTCTGTGTAGTCGTTAGATGATAACTTATAATTCTTGGGAGATAAACCATGGATCATGAGCTTGACGTGGTAGTAATTCAAGTGGAAGAAGTTTAGATTGAAGTCACAGTTCATTTCCTTACGTGATTTAGGGATATTCTGTTTCCAAAGATTGAGTCTGTTCAAGATGGATTTCTTCCAGCTTTCCAACCCATCGTAGCGTCGGGGCAATTCAAAACTAGTATACAACACCTTCTGCACCTCTGACTGGATTTTTCTCATCTGAAGCATAGACAAAAATACTGTCTTATATGACGGTGTGTTGTTAGCAAGAAGTGAGAAATCCTTGATTGTCTCATTGGGATAAACAAGAGCATCGTCCAATGCTGTAGGGAAAGGCGTATTTATGCTTTCGTCTGGAATTCCCACAGGGCGATCTAGATAGAAACAAATTTGCCTGTCAATGCAATAAGTACACCAAAAGAGCCTTCTTCTTTTTTCCTTAGTGAAGGAATCCAAATTGTGAGAATTTGACGAGTTTCTCTCGTTGTGCAAGTCCAAATCAACACACGTTCTCAATGCCGATCCCATGGTGTACCAGACACCAGGGTTTGAAGGTCTCATGGTAGAATACAATGAATAGGTTAAAATTGCCAGCAAGGATTCTAGCTGATCTGTAGAGCTATTCACTTCTTCGAAATACTTGTTGGCTGCAAGACGGAACGACTCTGAGATGGAAATGGGGTATTGGAGGTGATTCACAGAAGAAGCTACAGCGAAAATCATATTGAGGAAAAAGAGTCCCTTTCTATATTCCTTTGGTGGCGTAATGGAGTTGGAAATCTTTTTGATTTCTTCATTGGATGCATTGCTAGCATTTGTGCCCAAGATCGCCTGGAACTCGTCCTTATACTGTTCAAACCACGGTACTTTCATATTTCGGTTCTCGAAATAGGAGGTGTTTATAGATATATAGTCCGAAGCAATAGACACTTGTTCATAGTCGAAGTAGCCATAGATAGGTATGAAGTATTTGGAGATGAATTCTTCGCGATGGAAGATAGGCAACTGAGGATTCGCCTGGGCGAAGAAGATCAGAATGAACTGAAGCGCCGTCGATTTTGGAGGCAAAATCGCAGGTAAAATGCCACTGCTCGGATCCGTAGTTGCTCCTGAGTTATTGGCGAATCTCTTTGAAGCTAGAGGGTGCTGGAGATTAGAAAGCGACCTCTTCTGTATTTTCACTGCTGTTGACATCAAACGTGAAAAGGCAATACTTGGAACGTGATGACTTTCTTCTAATGTCTGAATATCATTTTTTTCGGAGGTTATCAGGATACTTTTTACTATCACCAGAGAAGTCTCGCACGGAATACCCCTGTCCTTAGGCACTCTATCTTCTAGTTGAACCTTGCCGTTGTGTATCAGGGCTGTTTCTTGGGGAATTTGATCGAGCTGAATTCCATTGTCACGAAGTCTTTGCTCGAGCGAGCTCACTCTATCTTCCAAATACATCACATAAGATCGAGGAACCTCACGGCCGGTTAAGGGATCAAGACCAATACACTCTGAACCAGCCTTTTCACATTTGGAACATTTTGGAAGTCGCTGATCACATTTCACCTTCTTCTTTCTACACCGCTGACAGGCAGATATAGACCTTGTGATTCCTGAAATAGAATTAGAAGAAGTTGGATCGACTAAGGGAGCTGGAAAAGATTTCGGGGAAAGTTCTTTCTCCACTTTGAAAGATAGTTTTCTTTTTTTGGGCGCCATCTGGGGAGACTTTTCAATTCAGACAGTAAAAAGTTGTCAAAATGTTAGTAGGATAGTAAATTTACAAAGAAATGGAAAATAGTAGCGGATCTGAATGTATTTAATCAGATCGAAGGATGCGGAATATGTGCTAAACGTTTAACAGTACAAATTGACTTATGATGTATGGAGAATAGCGTTGGGCTAATTCCAAGGTTCTGGAAGGAGATATTCACAGTAACTATGGACTTGAAACCAACAAATATAAATTAAACTAATCTGTGAATGAAAGCTGTTGAAAAAATCGAGTAGTCTGCGGAATGATAAGGCGCAACCAAACGCCAGCGGTTATTCAAATTAGCCTTGATTAAATTTTATTGTTAGAAAATATTTAGCATCTCGTTTTTAAAAATATATTTCACTCATAATATTGGTGTGAAGCTTCTTTGAAACTTTAAAATTGTGCATTTAAGATTATTATTTAAGTTACATTTTTATGATTGCAATTTGTCCGTGTAGACCAGTCTAAGATGTGCTGAATTGGCAGCCCACAGCTATCTGCCCACAACAAGATGCTTTGAGGTTGTTTGCAGCCTGATATTTATCTTCTGAGAGATAGCGCACTCTGATTATCCCTCGGAATACAATCTGGTGCAAAGGAGTTTGAAGCAAAAAAATACTTAATTGTATCTTATAATTAGTTAATTAAATTACAGAAATGAGAGCTTGAGAAGCAACTAACTTTTTGGCTGTCCCCGAGAGAGAAAGCAAAGAAGATTATATCAGCAATGTCAGCGTTTTTGGACAGACTGCTGTATTCTCGTCGTTTGCACCCTACAAGCGGGGAATTTTAACATAAGGAGGAATATCATCAAGTGATTTCAGCAAACAAAGATAGTACAAGAAGTTACTTTTACAAAGAAATGAAGACCCCGCTCGGCGAACTTGAAGTTTGTCAAGGTAGAATTACAAAAATGAGGCTAGGTAGTTGCCATTCCAGCAATATGGACATTAGTCCATGTTTGGAAAATAATGTTAACATTAACATTGATAAGTATTAAATGGAACTCTTGTCAATATTAAGTAAACTTGAACTTTCCGTCGAAGTTAGTATCACATCAGTGTCCGTAATCGTACTTCTCAGTGAAGATGCTTAACACTTGTAGGATCCAACTTAAAGTTGCCAGCCAATTTAGGAATGAACACTTCGTATCCGGTTGTGGGAGCATCATAGTTGTTTGGATCCTGTTCCACGTGTAAAGTAGTGATAAGGGAGTCATTGTAGAGTGGGTACTCGATGAAACGTTCATCAGCAGTCTTGTTCTTGAGATCGTTCTGCGGCTCGGTTCCATCGTCGAATACTGGACGTGGAAACTTTCTCACAACCTCTTCAGCAGAGTTGGTGCTGATTTCAGTCTTGTATTTGGACTGTTTGGCGATAATGAGATCAGACCAGTTTCTCTTGTTCATGAACTGCTGGTTTTGTCTGGGGGAACCGTCAACGTCGTTGAGGAAAATGGGGACAATGTCTTCGTCAGTGACACCATGGTCGAAATGGTGAATCTTACTTCTTCTGTTCAAGAGCCCAGCCATGGCATCTGGAGGAGGAGCATTGATAATTGCCGAAGAAATAATGTTGAAAATTAATCTAGGATCATTTTCTGGCCTCAGCACAATTTTCTCATTGAGTTCTTCGATCTTCTCTCCCTTAATCAAATGAGCATGTGGATGGTGGTGCCATTTGGTCTTGAATCTGCCAATAGCACACAAATGCACATCCCCCGACAATATGGTGATTCTGACTCCGCTTGAAGCACCAAATTGGAGCAACTCATTGATCAAGCGGTTACGCTCCCTTTTGTGATGTTTCGAGCACCAATGGTCATTCAAATCGTCCAAGACCTCGATGTCGCCATCAAACTCATTGACCAAACCCTTGTTGATCACACCTTTCGCAGCCAAAGCACGCACTGGCTTTAAAACGGTTGAGGTTAATAACCATTCAAGCCAAACAAGACGAGGATAGAAAATGGGCACACCAAGCATCACAAGTAAGTGCTTGATCTCAGGAGCAGCTGCAACTTCCTTCTTCAATCTGCTAAATATATTCTTGTACGAGGAAGGAGAAACCACTTGTTTCAACTTTCTCTCGGTTCTACAGTCGACGCCTACCAAGCCGATTTCCTTACCAAGACGAGTATAGAGTGAGTGGTTCTTCTGCTGGATATAAGGGCCGGGTCCTGAGCCAAGGATCCAGCTAGGATCGCTTTCGTGGGATTTCTCCTCAACGCTCGTATGTTGCTGAAACAACATGTAGAACTTGTAAGCCACGGTCCCCACGGTAGATAATACTGGAGAAGCCATGGTAGAGTCGTGGTACGAGCCAAACCCATCAATAATATCGTGGTCATCAAAAATGTTGACGGAGGGAATCTGGGCCATAGTTAACGGAAAAAGACGCTGCAAGGTTTTGCCGTTTTTTCCAGTCCAGAATCCCTTCCCAAACCACGCCAAGTAGTGGTTCAAATAATAGCTGTTCAATTCGGACAACAAGAGATCCGTGGCGGGCATGTGCTTCTTTTCATGGGAAGACAGTTCGGTCATCCATCTCAGCAATTCAGTCGAGTTCAACTTGACAGAGTCACAGTAGATCTGGTCACCTCCACCGAGCATGACGTGGTAGTGTTGGTCGCTGTGCTTGGCCAAGACATCGTACCAGAGAGAAGACTTGTATTCTTTAGTAGGCGTTGCAAGCGAGAAGCCGTTACAAGAGAAAGAAACCACATTCATGGATTCATCAATAGCAGGGACGAAGAACTGGAAGGATTGTTTGTAGTGGTTGTTGACGAAATACTTTACATTCTGCTCATACAGAGTCAATTTCAAGTCGATGTCATATCTGAAGAAAGAGTAGCCTTCTTGTTCGTGATAATTCGTACCTGGAAACTCGCCGGACTTTACTAAATCAGCTGAGCCGTCTCTTTCAGAAGCGGGGCCGACCTTGTACGAAACTGGAGGGACCAGAGATACCTTGTTGTCTTTCACAACGATCATGATGGAGCCACGGTAATTAGTCAGACCGTTTTCCAAAGTACCAGCGAGACGAAGAATCGGCCCACATCTCACATCAAGACCCCCTAGAGGTTCATCGACGGGCGAATCAGCAGGAACATTTTCTCCGCTCAACTCGTTGATTTGTCGATAGTCTGCAAGCGGAATTGGGGCAAACCAGTCTGACGTTGACGGAACGGGCATTTGTAAAGGGTGAGATGCGATGTTTCGATTGCGATGCGAGTAGCAACCTTACAAAGAATAGTAATGAGAAATTGTAGCCAGCAGCTTCAGTGAGAAGCAATTGAGTTACACGAAGAAGAGTCAGAAGAAAAACCAAACCAAACGATACACGAAATATGAAATAAAATTAACAAAGTTTGACAATGAGTTAAACTCTGAAATTACACAAGCACAAGCTCCTCGAATAGAATCCATTACGTAGGTAATAGTTCAAATGCAGGCGACAAGATGAGATGAAACGGTGGTGTACAGTCTCAGGGTCTGGGGTAGATGAGTTTTGGAAATTAGTATGAGAGACACAGAATAGAGAATATGACAGGTAGACGTTAGAGAGGGGGGATGCGATCGGCGGCGAATGCAAATTGTAGTAGAGCATGAGTTGGCTCGTGCAAGATATGAAGAAAGATACGGGGAAGAGTTTGAAGAGATAATCCCAGGGATGGAGGATGTGAATTATTTCTATTGAGAAAGGTGAGTGAAAAATGAAACTGGTTCAAAGCGAGAAAGTGGAAATAATGAGATTTTTTCATTTGCATAATCAGTGACATGGATAGATTGTTATATTGAGTAGTAAACTAGTAGTGGAGAAAAGTGTAGAATAGAGAATACCAGAGAAGAATAGCTTATCTTGTTCAGTCCAACTTTCTGCTATTAGTTCAGGACACACGAACACGAAAGCCAAATAGTCGAATAGACTCAAGCAGACCAATCCCCGCTGAACACAAACTTATGCGGCGACGGACTCTTCAGCGCCATCCATTCTTCGATGCAAAATATCACTGCCACGTTATCGCCATAAAATGACTAAGATAAGAAGTTCGTGTCACAATCCCACTTTACCGTGAGCAGATTTTCCGAATGGGGCAACCATCTCGAACGTCTATTGCAAATTGTAGAGGCTGAGGTTTTAAGAATGAACTGTTCCTGAACAGAGGCAAGGACTTTGGTATGCCTGGAGAACATTGAAACCACAAGCGGATAGTGGAGATAGTCACCATAAATGATGGTCTAGATGAGACTGGATGCTCCTTCTCTACCTTCAGTCAAACTCTCGTCAACCTTCGTAAAATCGTGCTGTTCCGACTTTCCGTTTGAGAACCATAGGGATTGGATTAGTGCAGAGAAAAGGTGAAGATAGCAGACATTTCTTCATTTCACTTCTACGCTAACATTTCTACGCTATTTCTGCAGTAACATCTTCACATATGGAAGATCACGACTGGAGTAAATATTTGGTCAAATCATATCTATGCCATACGTTTATGTAGAGAATTGGCACACTCGACAAAAAATGCTTGATAGAAATTGAACATCGAAAAATTCCAGACGACTCAAATGTTAGATTTAGCTGTGCCTCATTACCAAGAATTGACTGGGCTATACAGTTTCGGCATCTCCACATGACTATCTTATCGCACATGGCAATTGTGAAAAATGGTGGTAGCCAGTACAGATTTGGCGATAATAATGAGAATTCTCGGCCAAGGCTCGCCTACCGCAACTGAATCTTTCTCTATTAGGACGGAGTGGAAAAGTTTCACACAAGGCCAGACTCGCCGTCTACAAGCTTATTGAACACGTTTCGTCACCGTCGCCTTGTTGTCCATCTGTTTGTATTCCTTACGTCCAATCTTGCGCGTTGGGCTCCTCTGCTTCATTCTGACACTTTATACATTAGACCTATTGTTCCACTCTTTTCCTCTTATTCTCCCTAGACTCCCCTCGATCTCGCGAGGCTGGGTGTGAGCTGAATTTCACCATACGGTGCGGCTCGTTTATCTCGCCGGATCTGAGTTCCGGGGAACTCCTCGCACAATCAGCGCAATACTTTTTTCTCATGCATGCATTTTCGCCATAATAAACTCAATTAAACTAAAATACCGAATAATCACATCACGTGCACTTACCTCGGCTCTCGTCGCCCCACGCTCCTTGCCAAGCTTGGCAGTCATCAAATTCTACCACCAGATGTACAGTAAAACCGATTTGTGGATATTTTCTGGCTGCCTGCTCCTATATATATGCTCTGGAGAATCTTTATTGGCCAGAACAGATTGAAACAGAAATATCCAGCTTGACATTGTAAATATACGGTGGACCAGAGCGTTTTCATAGTGAGTCCATCCTGGTTTGCACAACTGACTGAGTCTTCCGTATCTCGTGATCCTTCCCCGTATCCGATTTTCGAGCGCAGGTTTGTGTACCATCCCTTCCCCAGGTTTAAATACTGAAAAAACTGTTAGCAGGTTCTACAGTAGATAGACTCTTGGCCGTAAGAACTTTCATAGTTCCTCTACAATAGCGCAGACATCATAGTCATAGCATAATTGCCGTTGTTGCTGTGTACAACGTCTGGACACAAGTCTTCCAGTCTCTGCTATCTGTCTGCTCGGTCTAGATCAGCTCATCTCGCCGTACCAATCCCAGGGAATTAAGAATTTCAAATTCCAGCACAACACAGTCATCTTTGCTCGTCGGCAGAAACCTTGTTTCTATATCACATTCTCGTCATCTTTTCGATCATCAATATTGGTATTGTTATCATCTTATCGGAATCTCGCACATCCTCTAACCACCCTATCTTTTGATGACTGCGCTAGTTTCGCAAGCACACACCCAGTTTTCCCGACGGGTTTCGTTCAACAATCTTCACCACGACGACTGTGACAGTCTTCAGGCTTCTTTGGCCAAACCCACCTCTCCCAAGAACTCGCTTTCTGCTGCGGCTGGCCCTATCGACGTCACGTTTGGCTATGGTTCAGCCGTCTTGAACGATATCCAAAAGGCATACACCAATTCGTCATATATGCCTGTAAAGAAGAAGTTGAAATTGCCAGATCCTCCATCCAAGTCTATTCTCAAGAACAAGGTTCTGCCACAACAGCTAGAGTTCAACGAGAAGAATGGAATCTTCTTCGATGATTTTCTGGATAAGACCATCAACTATCATGAAGACCTTGATAGTGCTGTAGACGACAGCGAAGAGCCTGCATCTTCTGCAAACTATCTTGCTGTCCCCGGAGCTTGTGCTGGTGCCAGCAAAACTAGAAGAAAGTCATACTCTGAAATGACAAACGAAGAGCTCATGGCTCTAGATCCACAGTTTCAGACAACTAGATCAAAGACTCAAAATGTAGACAAGTTCAAGTTCGACTCCCAGAAGATGTACTACTTACCAAGCACTCGCAGAAGTAGTACAGCGGCTGCTGCCGCCGCCGCGGCTGCTGCTAAACTTGTAGAATACCCCACTTCTAATGAGAATAACTACAATTCAATCTCTCTTACGGTGAAACACGATCAATTCGATACGATTCCTGTCAATAGAACGCTTCTCAGTGTCATTTCCGGCCGTAGACATACATGGAATGCCTTAGATTGGTTGTTTTTGATAGACCAGGGTGGCCACAAGCTTGCCCATCCAGACCCTTCTTCTTCGTTTCTTACAGACGGTGATTATCTTATAATTGCTAGTATCATTCCCGTCAAGTTTATAAAGGAATTAGCCAAGAGGAGCCGCAAACTGTCACTCGACGAATACTTGTACAACAAGTGCGAGAATCTACTTAACTATATAATGGGCACTCCGATACTTCTGGAAAGCAATTTGAAGTTGAAGATCACAGTAGAGTTTATCCCCGACATCGAAGTGGACTCTACCGTTTTCAAACCCTGTGTTGGCAGTAAGTATATGTTGCAGCATTTGTTCAAACAGTATCAGCCCAATTTGATGATAATTGGAAACAAATCGTCCAATTTGAATTTCAAATATCCCATCAAGATCAAACGTCAGAATGAACGTGACGAGTACTTGATCAAGTTGAGTTCCTATATCGTGAAGTACTCCACTGTACCAGTGATTTTGGTAGGCAGTAGCACCAAGTTCCATAATGACTACTATCTGGCTCGTGATGCTGGAACAGGCTTGAAATTTGATGTAGATGGACACTTTCCTGCCCACTTGCGTGCCGACAGCTCGGATGCTCCACGGCCGCCTGTAATCACCCTTTCAACAGGTTCGTCTGATTCATTAAAACTCCATAAGCTCGACACAGACTCGCTGGATGCCTCATCCATCGAGTCGGTAGAATCGTTTAGCGGTGAGCAATTGGATGCAAAACGTGACTTTCAAGAGAAGTTTAAGCAGATAAAAGAAATTCCTAATAGCAACGAAGCCAAGTTCAAGAGCATGATTGCTTTGATCTCTGATAATGCTTTGAATGAGGCAGCTATCTACTTGAGTGCCATCAGTTCCAAAGATGACTCTGTCAAGATCAATAGCAAGGTTCATGCCATCTACAGGAGCCAGACTACATCTGCTATTGGAGCCCAAACTCTCTACCATAACAATAGCAGTCATGACGACGTCAGGTCGACGAATTCCAACGACCGCATCTACAAGGTGAAATCAATGATCAGCTACAATGAAGAGGATGAGGCCAAGAACGACAAACTTCTCAAACAATTGAAGCAGAAGAGAAGAAGCTCGGCCTCGAAGAGCGTTAGCGTAGTCGGCAGCTCATCTGAATCGTCTTTAACAGCTCCAAAAGAAACTGAAGCTCCAGGGAAGAAGAAGTCAATCTGGAAGAAGTTTGGTTTCAAGAAATGAAGTGAAGGTTTACGATTGACAAATTATGAATAGATACAAAATTTCAAGACACGATTAATCGGAAGATATCAAAAACAAACTAACAGTATAAAGAAGTCTAGAAACCATCAAGAAATCGAAAGAAATTATCAAAGAATCGAAAGCTGAATTGACGCAAAAGTTCTCGAAAACTGCACAAGATTTCATATTTAAAAAGGGATTTTGAATTTTGGTCTCCACTTCAATTCAGCATCCACGTCTTAGAGTTATTTTCCAAATTGTTATCATATCATTATTACTAATTCAGCCATGATTATTATCTATTGTCAGTCTTCTGAGTACATATATACTTATTTATTATATCATTGCGGTCTTAGTTATGGAAGGAATATTTTTATTACAATATTTAATATAGGTAGTGTTTGAAGAGAGATGTATGTAAAACACAGAGACTCGAAGGAGATTAAATGATCAAGTTTGATCTCAAGTAAATCCAATAGAGAGGGATGAAATTTTCAGAAATGAATCTGGGACTATGGATAACAGTAATACCTTGGAAATCTGATTAACAATTAGGTAAGCTTCTTGAAAGAAGTTTTATGCAAACGCCACATGTTAACTCATTTCCGGGAACTTGGGTCTTGGCAAAAAACTAATTTTTGCAGCACAGCCCCTATCAAAGGTTTAACTAAGGTTAGATCACTTCATCTTTCCTGGAAATCCGAGGTACACTTCGTAAGTCGCAATTGAAAGGTAAGAAGGAGTCTTGATTTGTTTACTTATCCATCAGCCCTAAGAACTTCCTTCGGAACTGTCGGCATTATTGGTCCTAATGTGACTCTTGTTTCAGTTGTTCCCTTAGTCAACAAAAATATATAAAACAATTAACGGTATTGTTCTAATTGTCTATAAAAAATGGACGAGTCCGGAGTCGAACCGGAGACCTTTCGCATGCTAAGCGAACGCGCTACCAACTACGCCACACGCCCTTCTGTATATTGATTACTTTCACTAGTCACATTGGTATTTGTTTTACTAATCTTTGTTTATGATTGAGCACGTGATTACTCTTTTATTGTTTATCCTATTCCTTTTCTATTTTCCAAGGATATCACCTAGATAATGGCTAATATCAACACGAGGATTCGATATCTGGACTTATCCCAGCCTTGTGTAAGAAGCAGAGAAAACTTTATATGCTATGGCTAAAAGCGTTTTCCATGACATTTCGTTTAAAAGAAATCATTTCCAGTATGCGCAACATAATTTCCTCAAACTTGGTTACAAGTTGTGGGAGTCTGTTGTCGAGGATTTGCCATACTGATTTGAACGTCGAATAACCAAGTCACGTAAATGATTCCTCTACAAAAAGGAGAAGCTTTAGTGATTTTCCCTAAACAGAAGGTTTAAACTTCCTGGAAAATTTCATTTGCTTTCTAGCAGCAGAAGCTATTGATGTAGATAATTATGCTTCCCGAATTGATATTCTGTTCTTTTGTATCTACGTCTTTCAAAGTTACATTACTCGTATTGATTCAGTATTCCCGAACATAGAATAATTTCACAATTATGAATCGTGAAATTTTGCAACCGTGTAGTTACTGCGGGTCGCAGGAGGAAGATCCAAGTTGGATCAATAGGATGGTAGAGCCTGGGCACAACTATATATACAATATAATCATACTATTCACGCTCTTCCTGATTTCCAATTCATGTTATGTAGGGTGAAATTTGGAATAAAACAGGTTCTAGAGAAAATTAATGTAAGGAAATTTCAATTATTTCATAGTCGGATTGTAGTATGGCTTGACTTGTTCTTCACAGAATGCCCAAGCCTTATCTACATTTTCTTCAACCTTGATATCTGGTCTGATGTCACCTTGTTTACCGAAGGAGAAAAAGTAGTCACCCTGGTTTTCAGCTTTCAACTCGGGGTTCAATGCAGCATACAATTCGGTGTATGCACCATATCTGGGATCATGAAGGACCCAGGGAATGAACCACCTCCATATACCACTAGCGTGTCGTTGGATATCGGTGTTGAGGAAGCCTGGACACAAGGAAACCGACAAGACACTGTCCGCCCCAGGATGGTTCTTGGGCCATGCGATGGCTTGCATGATGTTGATTGCTTTACTTTGGCAGTAGAGAACTCTTGGTAAGTGCGGAGTGTCAACAAAGTAAGGGTCAATGTAGTGAATTCCACGCTCGGGAGAGTGGAAGTGTGCCGAAGATCCTACCCACACAATACGAGTCTCGTATGCTTTGTTTAGCTTCGAAGTTTCAATAAGAAGTGGGTCGAAATACTTCTGCAATAATTGCGGTCCAAAGCAGTTTGTACCCAATTGCAATTCAAACCCCTGAGCAGTCTTTGAACCGACTGGAGTTCCCATGACACCAGCATTGTGAATTACAATATCCAATCTATTCTCCTGGGAGAGGAATTCATCAGCAGAAGCTTTGATTGTAGTCAAATCACTCAAGTCAAGTTTGATGAAATGCACGTTAATGCTACTTTTGTTATACTCCTGTGCCACTTCAAGTTCCATTCTCCTAATCGCAGCCAACGCCTTTTCCTCGCTTCTGGTAAATATATAAACTTTGGCCTTGGTAGATCCAGCTAAAGATTTAGCAGTTTGATAACCAACACCGGTATTACCACCAGTGACAATGACAACTTTTCCATCGAGTTTAGGGTATTGTTCTTCGGTATAAGAAGGTTTAGAGGGGAAATACCCATTGATCATTGCCTTCAATCCGAGAACACCTGGAGAAGGTATATTTGGTGGCGCGATACTCATAGGATAGTATCGTTAATTGAATTCCCTGTCGTATCAAAGTTAAAATCACTACAATGGGAGATAATAGAAATAGAAGTTATCTCAGGATAAACACCGTTTATTTCTTAGTTCTCATGGGAACAAAAGTTTTGTTTCCAGGTTTTTTTAGATCCTGTAAAATTGAATAGTGGAGAAACCGTACTGCAAGAATTCTTCCTGTCGCAATACTTCCTGATAATTTACACCCGAATTGTGAGCTGGGGATCAAAAAATGCTTTTTTTATAAAAGTGAACTGAGTATAACTTAATTTAATTCTCCCTATCCAAGAATTCAGGCAATTTCTTTAAAAACTTTCAGCACATGGATATACAAGCAAATTTCCAAGTAGGCGAACCAACCCGGACATAAATCTACAAGTGACTGAAGAAATTACAGTCTTCGATTTTTCAAAATGTAGAGCAATCAAGGTAAGTTACGTTAAATATGATTTGTATTCGAAGATTATTTATGCAGCAGTGAAAACTTTTTCATGCTAGCGAAGGATGGAAACAATATAAAATATTAGGGGCTGAAAAAATATAAATTTATAAACCCTATCAATTCTCAATGTCAATGCTTATTGTGATCTTGTTCTTATGGATTATAGAAAGGCTTAGTCTGTTCCTCACAAAATACCCAAGTCTTTTCAACATTTTCGTCTTTCTCGAGATCTGGTCTAATACCACCGAGTTTGCCAAAGCTGATAATATGGTTACCCTGATTTGCAGCTGTTAACTCAGGGTTCAAACCAGCGTACAATTCCGTGTATGCACCATATCTGGCATCATGAAGGATCCAGGTCAGAAGCTTTTGCATAAAGGAACCCGTATGTCTTTGAAGTTCGGTACTAAGGAAGCCTGGGCACAATGAAAGGGACAATACATTTTCAGCTTCTGGGTGATTCTTGGGCCATGCTATAGCCTGCTGGACATTAACAGCTTTACTTTGACCGTAGATTCCCATTGCCGGGTACTCTGTGTCTTTGAAATTTGGATCAGCAAAATTGATTCCTCCTTCTGGAGCGTGAAAATGTGCTGTAGATCCTACCCAAACCACACGCGATTCGTAGGGCTTGTTGGTTTTCGAAGTTTTGATGAATATTGGGTCCAAGTACTTCTGAAACAAAAATGTTCCAAGACCGTTTGTGCCCAATTGTAATTCAAATCCTTGAGCGGTTTGAGAACCCATTGGTGGGGTCATGACACCAGCATTATGGATGATAATATCTAATCTCTTTTCCTTGGAGAGGAAATCATCAGCAGAAGCTTTGATCGTAGTCAAATCACCCAAATCGAGTTTGATGAAATGTACATCAATTTTGTTTTTATTGTACTCCTGGGCAACTTCAAGTTCCATCTTCTTGATAGCTGCCAATGCCTTTTCCTCGCTTCTGGCAAATATATAAACTTTGGCCTTGGTAGATCCAGCTAAAGATTTAGCAGTTTGATAACCAACACCGGTATTACCACCAGTGACAATGACAACTTTTCCATCGAGTTTAGGGTATTGTTCTTCGGTGTAAGTAGGTTTACCAGGGAAAAAACCGTTGAAAGTAGCTTTCCATCCGAGAAGTCCTTGGCCTGGAGTTATGGGTGGTGCGATAGTCATAATAGATTCTTAATAGGTATACTTAAGAAAAACTGACATTTCTAGAAAGATTCCAGGCTCTATAAATATATAGTCCGGCTCGGCGATAGTATTCTGGTAACGAGAATGCACGGATTTATCGAGCAGAAAGTATGATAATAATCGCACCAATATTTCACCGGAAGAAATTTTTAGCTTCCGACCCTTCAAAAATTCCCGTTCTTCAGTTAAAATTGTTAGGCAACGAATGTTCAAAATTAGGTAAACTTTTATCATATTCCCTGACACTCGGCGCTAACAAGCTGTCCTTATCTGCTATACTTAAACAATCAGGAGAGCAACGTTGGATTTAATTTTTGCGCTCATTTCTTCCTTACTTGATCTCTCTATTATTCTCGTAGAAATAGAAGACGATACTAACATTTTTGACTGTTCACAGAATATACTCTACATATATAGATTAAGGAAGAGTGTTAGATTGGATTGCTTGAGAATTAAAAATAAATAGGTTTACAAATATTTCTCCACTTGTTGGTCCAAGAAGTCCCAAGACTTAGAAGTGTTTGCTTGATCCCTAAGATCTTTTCTATTGAAACCAATCTTACCAAACGAAATAACATGGATTCCTTGATCCTTCACTGTGATAGAGGGAGACAAAGCAGCAAATAGTTCGGTATAAGCACCCTTTCTAGCTTCATGTAACAATCCCGACATGAGGCGGAGAGCTAAACCTGAGTGTCTCAGTAAATTTGTCTTCAAAGCACCGGGGCACATATTAATACTGATAACGTTAGTTGCTTCTGGATGATGCTTGGGCCACTCAATTGATTGCATGACATTGCAGGCCTTGCTCTGTCCGTAAATACGCATGGAAGGGAAGTTTGTGTTCGTGAAATTTGGGTCAGGATAGAAAATTCCTCCCTGGGGAGAAAAGAATTGAGCTGATGATGCAACCCAGACTACTCTGGATTCTCCAGGCTTGTTGCTCTTAGAAGTTTTAATGAATAGTGGGTCTAAGAATTTCTGCAACAAATGGGGTCCTATGGCATTGGTGCCTAATTGCAATTCAAATCCTTGAGCGGTTTGAGAACCCTTTGGAGGGGTCATGACACCAGCATTATGGATGATAATATCTAATCTATTCTCTTGGGAGAGGAATTCATCAGCAGAAGCTTTGATTGTAGTCAAATCACTCAAGTCAAGTTTGATGAAATGCACGTTAATGCTACTTTTGTTATACTCCTGTGCCACTTCAAGTTCCATTCTCCTAATCGCAGCCAATGCCTTTTCCTCGCTTCTGGCAAATATATAAACTTTGGCCTTGGTAGATCCAGCTAAAGATTTAGCAGTTTGATAACCAACACCGGAATTAGCACCAGTGACAATGACAACCTTCCCTTCCAAAGAAGGGTAGTATTTTTCAGTAAGCGTAGGTGGACCAGGCCAAAAGTTGTCGGTCATTTGCATGAATGCTGCCCAGGTCATACAAGGAACTTTGGGCTTTTCGAGAGACATTTTGTGTTTTCGGGTTTTGATGATGATTAGTACAGTTCTACATTTTTGTATCTAGCAATTTGAAAGAAAGAGTCCCTTTTATATGATACAAGAAGTCGAAATAATGTTTGGTATAAATTGTTTAGAATTGCAGCCATCGGAAGTTATTGGAACGCATTTTCTCAGCAGCTTTACAATTAATCGATAAAAGGAAATTTCTTGGCGCTCATTTTTTTATCCGGTTGCGAAAAGTTAGTTGAAAAACAAACTTTCGGAAAGAGGATAATAACTTTAGTTTCCGCGGAGGTTCACCTATGTTTGATTTAGTCACGTGCAATATATCGTGCACCACATGAAATGTCGCAAAATACTATTGCAGATAGTCTTTCGCGTTTATTTATTGTAAATGTGTGCAAGTAGTAAGCGTAATTGTGAGAACGCAGTCTGATATTTACAGATATGAATTAGAGCCTCAATACTCCGTTAGGCACAATTGGTTGATCTACCCCACGCCAACGAATAACGAAATAGAAGTCTCAATCTTTGGTATGAGCCGTATAGCAGCACATGGTGCATGTATCAACAGACAGCTAAGCTGTGGTAGGAAAGTCGCAAACTTCGGGATATCCATCCGACACTATGTCACCAGATCCGAGCATGACTCTCCATTTGATCATTTTCCCATAAGAAAGAAACCGTGGATCTCCTGGAAAACAACTGCTGTTTTTTTTATTGTAGGTTCGTATTTTGCCTACAACGAGACGTTGTTCAACACATATGAGAAGTTCACCAGTCTCGATGAAAACGACAAGCAATCGAGCGACATTTTGCCAATGCAGTTAGAGTACAAGTTGAAGAACTTAGAGATTTACCAGCAATTGGCTCATCCGAAAAACTCAAACAAATGGTATAAACTACAATCGTGGGAAAATTTAGACCACAATGTATTGGACAACCGGACGCCGGAATTCAGCGATGAAGATAGACGAGATCAGGCTGTGAAGAGCCAGTCGGAATACGCAGAGCCTTCTTTGACAACTCTGACATTAGCTAAACCTGGTGGGATTCTTATTAAGCCTGTAATTTTTCATAATGTTGAGACAAACGAAGGTGTTACTATTGTTCATGCTGGATTCAGGTTGTGCGGCTATCCGTTTATAATACATGGAGGAATCATCGCGACCGTTCTAAACGAAACATTCAAGAGAAATGCATCTTTGACACTGGAAACAAGCTCGAATTTGAAGGATGATTTTAAGGTAGAGAATCTCACCATAAACTACAAATACCCCACGTTTGCCAATCAATTCTTGATCGTCAAGACGAGAAAAAAAGAAGGTGTAGATACGAACGACAAGAAGACTATCACTCTCGAAAGTGTCATACAAGATAAAAAGGGACGGACTTTAGTCAAGAGCGAGGCTCTCTTGAACGACACCGGAAGAGCTACTAATAGGATCAAGGAGCAGGAAAAACAAAAGAGCTGGAACCCTTTCAAGTGATATTTTGTACTGATGAAACTGGCCAACGGAGTTATGATAGCAAACTGCAAATAAAGCTGGAATCTAATGCTAATGCAATTGAACTCACAAGAAATACGCTCAAGTCACACTACCGAGGTGAAGAAGTATCCCAGCTTCAGTATAAAGATACTGTTACACTTAACTAAATTGGTCTATGTACACAGTAATACAAATTTCGTGTCGGCGAGAAGCACGGTCATATTAGCTGGAGTACAAGAGATTTAATGTGGTCAGTCTTAGAATGTGCTACTATGTATTTTTTGGAATTGTCAGTATTTGCATTGTCAGTATTTGGAATACACCTATTTAATTTACGGCCCTTGACATGATGGGGTTGACATGAATATAAAGCACAAGTAGATATAGCAAGAAAGAGATAGCACGAAACTCTTGGATGAGGAGGCTACAGGAATAGGAGATGTTTTTCCGCAAAAGAAATGTAGCAGATCCACATTTGGCCCATTTACGAACCGCACTGGTATTCAAATTCGTGTGTATTTAAGAATTTCAACTGTGAGCATACCAAAATATAATATTCACCCATTGAGAGTGTTCAGAGGAGGGGAATTCCAGTCTCTTCTATTTTTTGTCGTATGCAATGAGCATTCAGAATACTACTTATGTGGGGTCTACCTCAAATTAAAGGAGTTATCACCTAGCAAAACCGATTTGAGGGAATTTTATCCATTTAGAGCCCTCAAAAGTGGCCATTGGTGTCCACTTGACGAAGTGAAAAACAACATGGGTATGGATCTGAGCCCTACTCTGTCGAAGTAGACAATCGATACATTTAATTACAAAGCGTTTGCAAAGGCCCTTAAGCAAGGTCGTTAGTTAGAAGGAACGTAGGTCTTGAGAGTCAGCATATTCGACCTCCTCCTATTAAACTAATGCCAGAGGACTGCTTACCAATTCTTTACTAAAATAAGGAAGAAGCCACTCGTGGGATATTCATTGAGCCGGCTGGTTAATTTATTGAGTAGATTTTTATAGATCTTGCGATGTCAAAAATAATCCTGGTGCATCATGACGTACGTCTTCTAACATGTTGTCACGTATGGATAGCAAGCACCTGGTGCTTAGCACTGTTGGTGAACTAAGACCAGTATAATATATTCACCGTACATACACATGCGTAGAAAATATCATTACATCTTGCCACTACTTCGGAGTTCAGGGGAGGAAATTGAACAAACTCTGTATGTGTGTATTTTGATGGGCAATATTTTCTCAGTCTATTGTTCATCAGTTTGTTCCGAAAACGCGGTGTGGGGGTTCGGAACGACATCGAACCGTTTTCATATTATTGTTCAACCACATAGCAATTGTACTGGAAGGACCTGTCCTAGTTGGCTGCTACCACTGATTGTTCGTAAATTGCATTTGAGAAATAAAGACTACAATTTGAAGTTGTTATCTACGAGATGGGACTAGATCCACTTTGACGTTTGTCAGAGAAGAGGAAAGAAAAGAAAGGCGCTCTTCTAGCCGTCTCAACGTGTGTAATGTTATATCGCTGTTGGTTCAGTTAGCAACGTATGCTTCAAACGACTCTGCGCAGTGAATGCGTGATGGCAGAGAGATCATTCCATTTAAAGCCTGGGCTACATCTAGCTTGAGAGATTCAATTGACAGGAATGGTAAGAGAACTTTCCAGCCATTGAGTCATTTCTTTCAATTACTAAATAGAGTATGAGGACAATACCCGAAAGGTTCTATCGAAGCTTTTCCCAAAAAAATGAGTGTAAGGTTGAAGAGGATCTGCAAGTGCTTTTTTCCGCAAATGATGAAATTCTTCGAATTCGAATTTTTCCGTCTCGGGCGGACTGCCCTTCAAACCTAATTTTTGACAAAAAAAGAGGTTGTGCATTAGCTCTAAAAAATACGAGATCCTATGCACATCATATTATGCAATAGGTACAAAGTAAAGAAGCAACATGTTTGAACCATATATTGGATCAATATAAAATGGGTGAGTAGACAATTTGAACAAGAAATCACGACATTATTGTACGAGAGAAAACCCTGGACTAGAACCTCAAAACCGAATTAGGGTCGCAAAGAAACAAACTCTACTTGTTGCCAACTCTACTTGTTGCCAACTCGACCAAATTCTGGCCGGTGTAGAGGCTGTTGCAACAATCTCCGTTGCCCACCAGAATATGCAAAATGCAACAAAAATTGCAGAGAGCCGCAGATCTTTGATTATACGTCAACAATCTAAGGAACCTAGTTATATTCTCTGGCTGCGATGACTTTTACACACTTGTCTACGCCGAGACAAGTTTCACATTCCTGACCAATACAGTGTGTCTGGATAGTATGGGCTCTAGGTTGGTTTATCGCGTTACTCTCAGAATGTAGTATGTACGTTTAAATAAGCCGAAGACTCGTACATTAATGATCCTCTACTTTTCCCTGCCAGGAGCTGCGAAATCTAGGCTTCTTTCCTTCTCGCAGCAAAAAACCACAAAAAAATTGTTAAAAAGATCTGACGAAGACTCCCGACCAAGTGCCGAACATTTCGTCATAAAGCGAGAGAACGGAATGCATCCGGGCTAACTTTTAGAAATAGACGGAGAAGGAAAGAAAGTTTTGTTAGTAAATGTCGTCGGATTCTGGCTATTCGCCGAAGATGCGTCATTGTATGCAGGTACAAAACACCAGGGCAAAATTTCAAAAATAAAAAAAATAGACACCTACCACTTTTGGTTATTTCCGTTTTGTTATTTTAGGAAGCAGCTGCAAAGATGGAGAACAACGACATTCTAACGGGGCCTGGAGGGTCAATTGTAGCAGGACGATGTATGGACGATGTTACGGCCGAAAGTGGGAGGGTGCTGGTCGAGATCGAGATCAAACCATCTTTGAACATGAGTTTGGTGCCAGCTTCAAAGTCTACACAAGATGGTTCATCAACGCATACCTACTCAACGAGACTGAAAGAAAAACAGAGAGAAGAGGAGATAGAGAAGAAGCTGAAACACAAGCAGAGACAGCATAATGTGGTGGTTCATCCAAGACTTAAACCAGTTCCGTTCAAAAGTCTGGATCTTTTCAATTCTAGCACTGGACTTGGTATGAATGTCGGTCACGAAATTGACGGAAAGGTGTTCTACCAATCAGAAGAAAATCCACATAACCGAAGAGGATTCAAGTATAAGCCTTGTAGACCCAATCCGTTGTTTGTGTCTAACTTGTATCTGACAACTGAGATGGCCCCTTATGACGTGGGCGCCAGTTATTTCGATATCGCACCAGGAGTAGTTCATACCGACGATATGAAATTGGTTTCGACACAACAGGGTTGGAGATCAGTACGTACCAATTGTGGTATTCGTGAAGGAAAATACTTCTTTGAGTTTAACATTGTGAAGGCTAACGACGGAGATCTGAGATCTCATGTGAGAATTGGTCTTGGAAGAAAAGAAGCCAGTTTGGATGCCCCAGTAGGGTTCGACGGTTATAGCTACGGATTGAGGGATGTAAATGGTGAATTCATCACATTGAGTAGACCGAAGGAGCCTTATGTAGAAGGCGGTTTCAAAACCGGTGACACTATTGGCTTAGTTGTAGAATTTCCATCTTTGGAAGTGCATAGGAAGACTATAGATGACTTTGTCAGCGCCAAAAAGAGCTTGATAGCAGTAGCTTCTGAGCAGAATGGTACGGAAATCAAAGAAGAACACCAGCGTAAAAAGAAGAAGACTACTAAGAAGGAGGATGCCGTGGAGGAAAATGACAAGTTCTACAGTAAAGGTAACATACTTCGCGACCAAATTCCTATCAGATACAAAAGTGCGTTGTATTACGAACAGTATGAATATACAAATACCAAGA
Source organism: Scheffersomyces segobiensis (assembly GCA_030564745.1). Classification (NCBI taxonomy): domain Eukaryota; kingdom Fungi; phylum Ascomycota; class Pichiomycetes; order Serinales; family Debaryomycetaceae; genus Scheffersomyces; species Scheffersomyces segobiensis. The sequence continues at coordinate 147,898 of JAKTZB010000017.1, read as the reverse complement.
TCATGGACCATTTGTTGAATCCAGTGACCATATTTGGTGAAAAGGCTGTCCTTGAGAACAGTAACGTCCAGGAGAAGGATAATGTGATTCCTGTTATTCCCCAGCTGAGAATTCGGATCTTCAAGAACGGTATTGAACAGAAGGAAACAGTGCATGATCTCTACTCGTTTCTTCCTACAGATATCGATAACGAGGAGTTGAATATTGCTCCTAATACAAAGCAGCAACAGAACCCCAATTACAGAAATACCGATGATGGATCACTCGGCTACTACCCCATGATGTCTGTATTCCAGAACGGAATCGTTGGTATCAATGCTGGACCTGATTTCAAGTATCCTATAGTTGAAGAAGGTATCAAGCCATTAAGCGACAGATATAACGAAGCAGTAGTAGAAGAATGGTATTGGGATCTCATCGACGAAGTCGAAGGTGAATATCTTGATAGCTTTGACATATAGCATTATGATGTAGATACCTGAATGAACGAATCTATGAATCGTAAAACAAGAAGTTTAAGGAAGTCTTGACTTTCATAATACCAGGATATATACTTTAGAGCATTGTAGTAATCAAGAGATCATTACATCTAATAAGTGGATCGGGTCACTCTAAACACCAGCTTCATTATTAGTTGTAGGTTCATTGCAATCTTATATACAACTTGCATCTACAATGTTCCTACATCCACACCAACCCTTTCCATTTCTGTCTGTAAAGGATCTGGCTTCACATCCCTCGCCCTCGAATAGATGTCGTAGCACTTATAATGGAATGATACTCTTTTTTCGTCTTCTAGCTTTGTTTTTCCCAATGTCACCAACTCTTTACAATGATGACATAAATGCATGGCTCCCCCGTCTACATCGGCAGTGGTTCCAAAAGTCTCTATTAAATACATTTTTAATTCGCTCAATGCTCGTATCGAAAGCAAAAGTCGTTCGTCCTTAGTAGAGACAAACCAGCCATCGTCTATGAGTCTATCAACGAAGAAATCAGCTTCAGCAAGCGACTTGTTCAAGCTAGAAGCCACTCGCTGTTTGGCATTGACTCTCCCGATCAGGAATTGGAATCCGTAGGCTTCTACAAGTTCGGCGATTATCCGCTTGATAGTGTCAAGTTCAGGAACCGTGTAGTTACTGCTGACGTTGATCACATCATCCAGTATTGAATTGATGAAGACAAAGTAGAGTACCCCAGAAATTTCGTCTTTTTTTCGATCGATTTTGAATCCGTGTTGGGTGATAGTCGTATTGATGGAAGCAATATGTTTGTCGAGAAGTGGCTCAAGCAGTTGGTTATTAAGTTCTTCTGAGTCTGAAAGGTTTTCAAGAATGTAACTGAATTTTTCAACCAAAGATCCATGGCTAATAACTTTAACTGATCGCAAATATGTGAGAAGAACCCTGTCGATTTCACTCATGGTGAAACAATATCAAGGAGAGGAATAAGAGAAAGGTGAAATTGGATGATGAAAGATGAAAGTTGTACTTCTTTTCAATTTTGCGCACCAAAATTCAGATTTGATTTCGGCGCGTCTCGCTAACAAAATAATTTATCTATGGACAATATAAGTGGAGAAATACAAATCAAAAATTCGAAAAATGAAGGTCCTCATTTCGAATTCAGAACGCTAAAGAACATGAAATCTCTTCATTCCAACAAGTCTTTTGGGCTGGGACGCTTTACCCGTAGTTAAGCCTTTTGATCTTCGTTCGTGAGCAGTTTTTCAATATTTATTCGTACCCAAATTGTATATACTATAGATAAAAGGCCCAAATGAAATGACCCAAACATATCATTCTCACCAATTTCTCCTGGCTCCTTGGTTAATATATTATTCTTATTGATCTCATTATTTGTGACTCTCTCTAAAAAGTTTTCACCCCAAATTCTCTTATAGTTGCCTGCCGCTTTGCAACCCTTGAGCCGCACAGTCCACAAATAGGCTGCAACTTGTCTACATTTCCATTTTGCAGCCAAATCAATTTTACCTATCTTTATCGCTATTCACCCATATTAAACACTTGCACCATGAAGAACCTCTTCTACTGGATTCTTGCATTGGTAACTATTACTAGCGCTTCCAGTGGTCCTGAGCCGCCACCCTGTAATCCCAACACTGACAAAAAATGCTTTGCCAGAGACGCCGCTCTTGCAACCTCCATATTTGAACCTTTCACATCCAGCTCCAAACGGTTCAGGCCCCTATCAGACTCTCTTGGGATTCTGTACTGTGATAACGGTGCCAAACTTATTATGAACAAACGATACGATAACCCGTCCATTGTGTCCAACTTCTATATCCTTTATGGAAAAGTCGAGGCTGAAATAAAAGCTGCAGCAGGAACTGGGATTATTAGTTCCTTCTATCTTCAGAGTGACGACTTGGATGAGATCGATGTTGCTGAAGTCTTTGGTGGTGACATCTACGAGTTCCAGACCAACTTCTTTGTTAAGGGAAATACTACTACATATGATAGAGGTGGATATCATCCTATGCCTGTTCCTCCAATGCAAGAGTTCAACAAGTATGGAATTGAATGGACCCCCCAGAAACTTATATGGACATTGAACGGAGTTCCAGTAAGGACTTTGTCCAACGACACACCTCATGGATTTCCCAACTCCCCCATGGACATCAAATTCAGTCTATGGGCTGGAGGAGATCCCGATAACCAACAGGGCACAATAGATTGGGCAGGAGGAGTCACCCAATACACACAACTACCATTTTATATGTACGTGAAAAACATGTACGCCGTAGACTATTCTACAGGTATAGAGTATAATTATGGCAATTCGTGGGATGGTAGGTGGATTGAACTCAGGTCTAACCAAGGGTCCATTTACGGGAAAATGCCCAGCCAAGATACTCTGAATCCGAATCCAGATTCAGAGCTTTTGGATAAAGAAACTTCAACAGGCACAAGGGGCAAAGACGTGATGTCATCGATTTCTCAACTTCGGGAGAATAGTCCTGCCACATTCGTTTTGAGTTACGAGACAGAAGGCGAGGAGGTATCTGAAATTACTACACCCACCCAGGTTATAAGCAAGGGAGATACGGCAGTTGGAGGTGGAGACGGCAAATCCCCCTCAAACAAGTTTATTCAGTATCTTAATCGCTCCCTCGATGCCACCAGCACATCGTCCCAAATATCCAATTCGTTGTTGAAAGTTGTCTATGTGCTTGTATTAGAGAGTATTTTTATAGTTTTGTGGATGTAGGAACACAATAGAACAAACATATCTTCTCCAGAGAAGAACGACCTACCACTTCTCTTAATTTGAGACTAGTGGGGACATCAAAAAAAAAACCTGTTATCCGAGTTTTCTCTGTCGCCACTCCTGACTAATCTAGTAGTAAGTTGCAATTTAAAGTTGAGCGTTAAATTACAGAAGGTGTTGGAGAGATGGTGTAAGGCATTCGTTAACAATGGCCAAGTACGCGATACAATATTAGCGATTGACGAATTTTCCATCACTTCCAAACGGATAAGAAGTATTCATTGGGCCATCCATAACAACGTTTCAAGTTACTAGAACAGACATTCCAGAATTATTATTGTGACTACGTTTTGCACTTACACATCGGAGGGCTTGAGGCGCAGAGGTAGACACTCGTAGAGAATTTTTTTTTAGTCGGTATTGTTAACAACAAACTTTCTGACTTACTTGTGGGTTAAGCTTTGCCTTTCTCTAGAACAATCGGCTGTATTGTAAGTCAATCAACGTAAGTGGAATTTCGTTGGCAGAAATACAATCTCTGATGTGTCGGCTGAGCAGATTGGGGAAGATGTACGGTAGAATTAGATGAATTTCGCAGATGGACAGCAAACAATAAGGGTTTCGTTGGAGAATGTGCGATCTATACAATTTGGGACTCTTCTTTCAGGATGTGTAATTACGCTGAGGTCGTCTCGTGCCCCCAGATGTCTTAAAAATAGCAAACTCGTAGACTCAGCGGGTCGTAATGGAGCTGGTTGGGCATAGAAACTAGCACATTTTGGAATGGTGAAAGAGTTAGCACTTAGTGCATAATAATAGGAGAAAAAGCAACAAAATAAAGCGATATTACCAAGCAGCAAGAAAGAAATTAATGAAGTTTTAAATACTATTGATAGTAGTAAATGAGTGGCGTAGCAAAATAGAGTAGAAAAGTTTATAGCAGTTCGGAGATATTAGATAATCGACTTCTGCAAAATATGACAAAGATTTCTATACGATCATATTCTACACGATTATTACGAGAGATTGGAAAAAAACAAGAACTTCACAACATACTAAAATAATAGATTATCAGGAACTTCGTGTTGGCAGATATCCCACACTGGACAGTATTGGCATCCATAGCACAATTAGCACAGATAATCCCTCGCCCATACTGAAGCCTTCAATCAATCTCGGATTATTTGGGTGATCACGTGAGCTCGGCATCTTTTACTCCGTCATCTGATGTCAATAATTCTTGAATTAATCTTTTCTGCCAGAACTCATCACCAGATAGGTATTGGCCCAACTCTGCGTTGAAGTATATAAACAGGCATTACATCGTTCAGCAGATTACTCTCGGAACGTTGCTCAGTCAATTGAATCCACAGCTCAAGTTTCGGAACTTCTTCTGAGTTCTTTTTTTTTGTTATCAACCCCCGATAAGTTCCAATTGAGATTCACTTCCAGAACTTCAAAGTCAGTAGCTTTCATCTTTTCTGAGTTGTTCACTGTTGCTTACTTGTAGACCAATTCAGTAAAATCAATTAACGATGCCTGTTCCAGAATCGATCCAGGGCCTCAGTTTCATTCTGATTGTTACCAATGATCCAGCGAAATTTGAGAAAGTGGCTAGTTTCTACATCAGATTCGGCTTCAGGTTACTGAAAAACTTCTCCAAAGTGTCCAACAATGGTGCCGCTTCTGCCTCCAACGATCCACGCATGCATTTGGGGGTTTCTAATGACTCTTTGAGAGAGCTATGGCTTGAATCCTTTCCTTTGCAAAATCTAGATGGCAATGGAAATGTGACTCCTTGGCAGGAATTGGCTATTTACGATGGTGACAACTGTGAAAAGTTGTGTGATTCGACTTTTATCAAGCTCAGGTTATCGAACTTGACTGTAATCAGTCATGTTGTCAAAAAGTTACGGTTTTTCAGCACTGATTTGTTGAAAATCAAGGCTATTTTGTCTGAATTGAAGTGGACCTTCGTAGAAACTGGTGGCGAGATCGACACCAAGGACCCAATCGGTAACCTGTTGATTTTTTCCAAAACTGCGAACCCGTTGTCGAAGGAATCGTTCGATTCTGCTGACGAGTACTTAACGAAAAAGTCTCAGCAGCTCCTTCAAGACTTGGCCAATTCCTCAGAAGTTGATTCTACATATTCTGAGTCCGTTTCGGAGGCTGTGAGAAAGAAGAAGATCGCCGTCATGACTTCAGGAGGTGATGCCCCAGGTATGAACCCTGCTGTGAGAGCCGTTGTCAGAGCTGGAATCTTTTTAGGCTGTGACATGTTTGCCGTCTACGAAGGGTACACGGGTTTGGTTAAAGGTGGAGACCTCTTGAAGAAGATGGAGTGGGGCGACGTTAGAAACTATTTGTCGTACGGAGGTACCAATATTGGTACTGCCAGATGTATGGAGTTCAAGGAACGTGAAGGTAGATTGTCTGGTGCGTTCAATATGATCGTTAACGGAATTGATGCTCTTATTGTATGTGGAGGTGATGGTTCATTGACGGGCGCTGATTTGTTTAGAAGCGAGTGGCCTTCTTTACTTGACGAATTGATAGAAACAGCTCGTTTGTCCAAAGAAGAAGTCGCCCCGTACAGACACCTCACCATTGTTGGGTTGGTAGGCTCTATTGATAACGACATGTCATGCACGGATGCAACGATTGGTGCTTATTCGGCGTTGGAAAGAATCACCGAAATGGTGGACTACATTGACGCCACGGCCAAGTCTCATTCCCGTGCTTTTGTAGTTGAAGTAATGGGAAGACACTGCGGTTGGCTAGGCTTGATGTCTGGTTTGGGAACTGGTGCTGACTTTATCTTCATCCCTGAAAGACCGCCCAGAGCTGGGCAGTGGCACGAAGACTTAAAGACAGTCTGCAAGCGTCACAGGGAAAAGGGGAGAAGAAAGACTGTTGTCATTGTGGCCGAAGGAGCCATCGATGACGAGTTGAATCATATTTCTTCGGAGGAAGTCAGAGACGTTTTGGTAGAGTTGGGTTTGGACACCAGAATCACTACCTTGGGTCATGTGCAAAGAGGTGGTACCGCTGTAGCTTACGATAGAATGCTTGCTACCTTACAAGGTGTAGATGCTGTCAAGGCTGTTCTTGAATCTACACCAGAAACACCCTCTCCTATGATTGGTGTTTTTGAGAACAAGATCGTCAGACAGCCTTTAGTAGAAGCGGTAAGATTGACCAAGTCTGTTGCCACAGCCATCGAAAGCAAGGATTTTGATAAGGCCATGAGTTTGAGAGACACATCATTTGCCGATGCATACAGCCACTTCTTGTCTACCTCTGTAGACGATGATGGTCTGTCTGAATTGCCGAAGGAAAAGCAGTTGAACATTGGTGTAATCCATGTAGGGGCTGCTTCTTCTGGTCTTAATGCTGCTACCAGAGCGGCTGCCTTGTATTGTTTGTCTCGTGGTCACAAGTTGTTTGCCATCCAAAACGGTTTCTCCGGTTTGATTAAGGACGGAATAGTTAAGGAATTGCAATGGCTTGATGTTGAAGACTGGCATAACAGAGGAGGCTCGGAAATCGGAACAAACAGATCTTTGCCCTCGGAAAACTATGGGAAGGTTGCTTTCTACTTGCAGAAGTATAGCTTGCAAGGGTTGATTATTATTGGAGGTTTCGAAGCTTTCAGTGCCTTGAACGAGTTGAACGAAAAGCAAAACAGTTATCCTATATTTGCTATTCCCAAAGTGGCTATTCCAGCCACGGTGTCGAACAATGTGCCAGGTACTGAGTATTCTTTGGGTTCGGACACCTGTTTGAACCAGTTAGTTAAATACTGTGATGCTGTCAAGCAGTCGGCTTCATCGTCTAGAAGAAGAGTATTCGTTGTTGAAGTGCAAGGAGGACATTCCGGTTACGTTGCAGCCTACACTGGTTTAATTACAGGTGCCATGGCAACATATGCGCCCGAATCTAAGATAAACTTACGAACTATTCAAGAGGATATAGACTTATTGTTCAACGTTTTCGCCCATGACAGAGGTGAAGACAACAACGGTAAGATGTTGATCAGAAACGAGCAGGCCAGTACGGTATACTCGACCGAATTGATCGCAGACATCATCAAGGAAAATGCCAACGGCAGGTTCGAAACAAGAACGGCAATACCGGGCCATGTTCAGCAAGGTTTTACTCCGTCTTCGGCCGACAGAGTAAACGCTGTGAAATTTGCAGTGAAGTCTGTTCAATATATTGAAGAGTGGAACGGCTCATGCGAACGAGATCCGGCTATTGTGGATTACGAGAGAACGCCATCTGTCGTCATTGGCATCCAAGGTGCGCAGGTCAAATTTATATCAGTCAAGGAATTATACGAGAATGAAGCCGATATAAAGTTGAGAAAGGGTAAGACCGTCCACTGGAAGGACATGTCTGAGGTAAGCGACATGTTGAGTGGTCGCCTCTCTTTGCGAGCCAAGAAGCAATCTGTAAAGTTGCTTTAGATTATCTTTGTCTGGATGCATATTCTGCGAAAATAACGTTCATTTCTTTATAAAATATTAATATACATACATGACTTTGTTAGCTGTTATCAAATATCTTGTGCCTAGCGAAAGTAATGCAAGATGGGGTGCTCCTCGCATAGTCTTACTTGCCAAAAATCTTCAGATCCACTGTCATCGAAATGGGCCAACTAACTTTGTTCCTTGTAATTGCCAGGTTTGGCCAAGTGTCGTTTTGAGTATTTTAATGACACCGAACCATGGCCCAGGGGTTTGATTGGGCGTATGGCTATCCAAAAAGACTAAATTTTACAGCGAAGGTTTTGAAGCTAGGGAAAGTTTCCAAACTCCAGCAATGGCACGAAGGGATTCACGAGGGTCGTGTGAACTCATTATTTATGTGAAAACAGATTCCCCGGCTTTGGGCCAATTGATGGTGTAAATTCTCATTTAAAGTGGGAAAAAATATGCACAGCAGTGTGGAAAAATAAACAGGAACGTACATGATCATAAATATCCGTTGAACGTTTGCCGGAATAGATATTTTGTTCTCCGGGGCAAGTTGGAGGATATCGAGCGGTTCGTGTGATTGGAATGAAGACAACTTTCGATATAAATTCGATTCCACAGAGTTGACACAAACCTGAACGTTCTGGTGAGACATTCTTTCTTGATGTCTAAATTATAGTTGTAGGCTTCGCAGCGAAAATATGGATTGTAAGCTGTTGGAGCCCGCCCATTTGACGAAAATTATTGTTACCGAGGATCTGAAGGCGGAGCCCAAAAATACCCTGACACGTCCACAAAGACGATGAAACGACTAGTTTTCTAGAATGAGCGCCGTTTGTAAGAGTATCAGTGTCGATTATTTTTTGACCATCTTACCACAAATTATTAGAGTTAAGGCTCAATTACAAGTGTAGGCAATTTATTTCTACTACTTTCCACCTTATCGTCTATCTGTCCTTACTTATTATTTAGGATGTCCCCTTCTTGATATCTCCACACGTCCTAGAACGGAGATATTGGTTTCGCAAGAGGTAAGGACACATATAGGGCCTTATTGTGCTTCTCACAAATTATGATTACGGTGGTAACTTCCAACGAAGGGCGCAGAATAATCATATGCGCAATTACACCAGCTGTAATCCGCGTTGCGTGATTCTAATACAGTGCAGTGCCTTACAAAAATGCCCCCGGTCTAATACTACAATTGTCGACGAAAATAGCTTATCACTTTCTGGCGACAGCGTGAAACGACCATACGTTCATATCTTGAATATCACGTAATACAATTCCTTAAGAAGATGCAATTTTCAGATAATGATTATGTTCCAGCGTGCGCACGCCCACTTTTTCGTGGGAAATAGCTGTTTCTGGAGAAAAGGGTCGTAGTCGTCGTAAATCCAAGGGAACTTATGCGCCTTCTAAAATATCGGAATCGATTTCCTTCTGAGCTTGTCCAATACTATTAAATACTAATAAATATAATAACCTTTTGCTGTGCCTATCAACTTAAAATTATTGACGCCAGATGCATGACAAGTAAAGTAGCACGTACTTGCAATAATCCAATTTGTTCGTGGTGCAGTCTGCATTTCGCAAGCTAGGAAAACCTTACAGAAGTAATTGGCCGAAAAATAGCTCAGTAAACCTTCTCTCATTCTCGTATTCCGGTTTCATCTCTAGGTGACTTGTTCATATATTGCCATCATGACCTGGAAATTTGTAGACACAACTTCTATGACTCTTAATCGGTCTGCATTTCGGCTTGGCTTTGTGCGGTAGGATGATCCAGAGAATGTCGCTCATCGACGAGCGACATTTTTTGGTACGCGGCAGACCTTGTGCTGGAGTGAACTAAGGATCACACAAAATTGCTGGAAGCAAAACAGAGCACTTTAATTTTACATTCGACTACGCCTAGCACAACTCAAAAAATTATATTTATCAGTATCATATCGTCATCTAACATACACCATAAGGAATTTGAAAATACTAAAATTTCCCTATTCAGATACTCATATTTGTTCCAAACCCGTAGAGTTGTGGGTCTTACTGGGATAATCTTTGCTATTGTTCCCATTTTTTTAAGCTTTAACGAGAATTACATATAGTCTGCGCATTAGTGCTATTCTAGTTATTGTTGCGTGCCATATTCTTTATACATAATGCACATACTTTTGGAGTGTGCGCACACCAAGTCAGAAAATAACATCTTTCGCAAGCATGAACAGTCCAGCAAAGATATCGCTTTCCCAAGTATATGAAGTCGTGTTTTCACTTCACAAATATGGGTCTAAAAATATCATCTGAATCTTCTCTGGGTCGGCGGAACGTCATATTGACTCTATGAATGATGCCAGGAACAAAACTTAATCAACGCATAAGGGGTGACGAAATCTTTTGAAAATTTTTCAAATGCGGAGTAGCGGGCAAAGTTTAACTTCCATATGCAAGAAAGCTGGACCCATTGATAACGAATGGTTCATGTACTTTTGATTAACGGGCTTATGTGGGTATGATAGTATTATCACTGTACAATACTTTTAATGAAATAAGACTTCACTTCTCAGTATTTGCAGCGTCAACTCAAAACTCCAGCAAAACTAACACTGGAATTTGGTAGATAACAGCAAGTGAACAGCATAAAATTGCAAAATATTACAGAATATTTTCCTGATGTTACAGTTGTTCTTTCTTCACCAATACCTACTACTCGCTACAAGTTAGTAATATTACACTGAATATCACTAAAGTCGTTAAATTGTAGGAAATGGAAATTTGAAAATCGGAAAAATAATCGAGCAGATTAGCATTATGAGGGGCTAATACAAGGGGACTCCCACATTAGACGTGTTATCCTTACGACAATACGGAAATACATAGCCGCCAAGTAGAACAGATCCAGATTAACTATACGTGCTGAAATCGTTTCCATGTCTTCATATCGCCCAAAGGTTTAAAGCGCATGTGAGCTAGAAGCTTCTTGACGTCTTCATATTCGACATAGAATTGTTCTTTAATACATCACATTAAGTAATTATATCCTTCAGAAAACCTAATGACCTTCTGTTTATTGAAGAAATTATTTGTCTGCCAGGGTTTACCTGAAGTGCAGAGAGAAATAACGGGGCTCCTGCAAGCATTAATCAGGGTCGTAAAGAATATCTGTGCCAAAAAATCTACTTCAAAATGTCGTAACCTCGGTCAAAAATTGCCGTTGGCGGGGGCAAGTAAGCAATTACATTAGATGTGTGTGAATTTATGCTGTAGTTATTTTGAAGTGATATTACAAAAATGATTGCGGGGTGTGTCCTGGTTTATAGTACCTCCAGATTGAGGAAAACCACGTCAATTTGGACAGCAAATAGGAGGGCACATTTATACTTTGAAAGGAGAGCGCTTTTTTCAATTTAATAACTTCATATTTAAGGCCATTAATGAGCAAATACAAAGATAGCATGATATAGAAATATAAGGCTATAGCCTTTGTAAATCATAATAGAATATGGGAAAGAAGGAATATCCCCTACCAATATGTGAAGTTCATTTAGAGAAATTCATAAATCTGGAATTGCATCTCGTCAAAAGATTCGATTTAAAGATTAACGCTCGAGAGAAAGATACGCTATTCAATAGAAAACATAATGCAGAAAGTTTAAAGTTATGATCCAATGTAAAAAAGAATATTCATGAGTATTGTGACTTGTATGCAGTAAATTTCAATTTTATGGCGATCCGAGGGTAAAAAAACAAGTCGTCGTACCGGAAGTTAATTGTCGGAACTGCTCCACAAAATGTCGTTTTATTTTTAAAAACTCGTGTTGGTACATATTGAACATACTTTCATAGGCGAGCAAGACCGTAGTCGCTTTCAATGAAGAGTTCAGTCGCATAGCTTCATACATTTTTGGCGTAGCACTTTAGAAGAAATTGTCGTCTTCATTGTTATTAATTGTCAGTTTCTTAGTAGCAATAATGGATTGTGAAATTTAATCAGGGATACCACATTGAGTAAAGGTGGCTTCATACTTGTAATCTGTTGACTTCAACTTAATCAACCTGATAATACAAATAATTTCATAACGAGAGCCCCGTCTGTGTTCGTACATGTGATTCTTTTCAGGACAATCAATCATGCAGTTTCATCCCTTCCGCAAGTTCTCATTTCAAATGATGTTTTCATAATTCGAGGGAAGGATATGTTTAGCTCCGAATGCTAATCCACTCATCTCACTGCAATGAACCTAGAATTTGTTTTTGAGGATGGGAACAACAACTTAGTTGTTCAAAGTGGCAGACCTGTGTTGGACCTAATGGACCTAGCTGACTCTTTGCCGCTTCAAAGTTTGATAAGATATGAACCAAACAATAGGTGTGAAGTCAGTCGTGATGGCGCCGTTCTGTTCAATAATCCAAAGCCATCACACAGAAGAAAAGAAAGTGATCACAGATCCAAAGATGTCACTATCGTAAGTACACGAGCAGTGATAAGGATAACTTAATTTGGCAACGTGTACTACAACCTTTTGTGCCCGTTTCCAAAGTAGTCAATAGCCTATCCATCGAAAGAAGTACCCCACAATGGTGGATAAATATTTGGAAAGATTGCGAAGAGGTTCCCCCTGACTTCCAAAAGGACCAAAGAGGAAATTATTGAAGGAGTGACATCAAGAATCTGTGGTAGACTATCTAGACGAGAAACCTTCAAGTCGACTTCAAGACGTTATGGATGATCTAATGAACAATTTCGAGCATTTGAGCATCACCAAGTCGACCGTGCACCGGTTTATTAGCTACTAATGCCAAAAATCAGCTTCAAAATTGCACCACAAGAAAGTGTTGAAATAAATTCTCCAGAGAAAAGTACAAAGAGGTACGACTATGTTAAGTTGATTGAGTCGTGTGATCTAAATTATTGTAAAAATTGTGAGTTTATTGACGAAGATGGTTTCAACATTAACATAGTGAGATCAAGAGGATGAGCTACAATTGGCGGAACTCCAATTGTTCAGACTCCATCTAACAGGGCTGAAAATCGATATGTATTAGGAGCGATTTGCTTTCTTAGAGGGAATAATTCAGTTGACTGTAAGAATTCCAAATGATGCAAGCAAGGAGAGAAAACTACAAGACATGCCAAAGGGAATTGTCGCCGCTCATTTCAAACTGTTTATTACGGACATAATGGATGTTCTTGATACTGATACTAAATTTGCAGGCTTTTATTTGGAAATGGACAATGCAAGTATTCATAAAGGTCCAACCATCGAAAGGGTTATTTCGTCTAGAGTTATAGGTGCTTAAATTTACCTCCATTTTCTCCTCAATTGAACCCAATTGAACGGTTTCTGTATCTTATGAAGAAATACTTGAGACGCGAGCGGTTCTTAAATAGGGATAATTTGACAATGAGAATTATTGAAGCAGGTGATCAGGTTCCTTTACAATATATCCAGAATTGTATTCCCCATTTGGTCAATTGTTTTTCAACTTGTTTGGAAAGAAGTCCTTCATGAATTTTATCCCTGCGAACAGTAACAATCTCGAATGTTATTTATTGTTTTGTGTTGGGCATCAATTTATATACTTATTTACTACAATTACATAGCGAAAGTAACGACAAGCGTCTTCTCCGTTGGTGACGATATTGCTTTCAGTATGTGAAATAATTGTTCGTGGTGCGAGACTTCTTTGTTAAGTGAAGCTGCCAATAGTTTTCAATGTGTGCGACATTTCTTGCTAGATAATCCGACTCGTTTCTTGAGATGTGACGAACAATCTCTACCCCCCGGAAAACTATTATTTTAGGTTTGAATGTAATATGTTAATACTTGCCATAGATCTTGTAAACAAGCATTGAGTGGCCCTGTTATGCTTTAGAATTTAAATATTTTTACACTTCATGCACATATGATTAAGGTTGCGACAATATATAAACAGACAAAATATTAGCAATTGCGTAGCGAAAAATGCGACATTACTAAAGAAGCAAAAGCTTTTGACATCATAAGCGGAATCTGTGTTGTTTTAATAGGAGAACTGAGGCGATCGCCCAATGAAATCGTAGCGTCAAGAATGACCTTAATAAGTAAGTAATATTATACTTACACCCTTTACTTCCACTCCAAGTAATTCTGTTAACTACTTGAATGTTTGTGACCTACTTGATGCATGTATTACAATAAAAATGTCGCATTTGAAATACATAAATTTTTGTATAACGGGTCCCCCACGTTTTCTTTTTTGTGGTGTAGACATTGACATTTGGTACAAAAGTTGCTGGCAGAGGACTGTCGGAATATTTCTCATCAATGTACTCTTGCTATATATTTTTCATTGTCATCTTAGTAGGTCCCAAGCTAGCTGTGGACCCAGTGATGTGGAATATGATATAAGAACTTACGGCGTTCGAATGCAGAACGATAAGATAAAATCAATAATTTCAATATGTACCAGGATCTCGGTTTTGATTTTTAACTTTATGATAGGGGAAGAGTAATATTTCAACTTTTACCCAACAAACAAAGTTCAGCTGTTAGCTTAAACTTGCAGTTTCATAAAATAAGGAGAATCTTGAAGGTTTCGTATACGTCATTGCAAGAAAGAATAAGCGCTCTCCAGCATGAATTAACGAATCAATGAAGTCATTTGTACATTTGTATCTGTTGATCCCAGACTAAAGAATTTTCTCCTAGGTCTGGCCTTTACTACGGAAGTCTATTTCTATGCTGAAATGTTTAATTGCATTGTTCACGAAGACAATAACAAAGAATTTTGTGGGAAAACTCTGCCATTTTGAATCCAGTATGAGCAGAAAGTTTTCAGTTTGCTAGTACCCATTGAGCCTCGAAAACTACGGGAAGTTTCATCCAATACATAATTCATCACGATCAGATCTAGAGCAGTCTCGTATATGTTCTTGTTATTACCTTAGATGGAAAGATGAAAGGTGGAAGATGGAAGATGGAAGATGGAGGTTAACAAACTGCTCCTTGGTAGTCCCATTGTAAGTTCTTCGGCTAATTGATACTTTTTCCAACAACTACTCTAAAAAGACTTGTGAATCTCCTGAGGAATTTTCTCTTCATTCAGAACGTTCAACACGATTAGTACGATATTTAGACTTTGCTGAAAGCAAACAGAAAAAGAATTAGCCAAAATCGTAGGAGCCTTATGATTCCATCTATTGTCTATAATTTCACCTCCAGTTCCATTCAAGTTACATTCTAGATATACATCTTATTAATAAACATGGCTTCATTCATTAGTTCCTTTTAGAAATTTTAGAAATTTTCAGCATCCATTCTCCCCCGGCGTCGATAAATTGTTTGCGGATTTCGCAGCACACTGTAATTTGTTTTATGCACATAAAATGCTAGATCAATTTTTTTTTCAGGGTCGACAAAATTTGATGCAGAAGTAGTGGAACCAGGATCGTGCATTTGTTAGGCAAGCAGTGCCGTTGCCTATCCGCGGTATATTTCTACATGGACCCAATTAACTAGATCAAATAGGCGACTGCTTCTATTCTAAGCGGTAAATCCAAATGCCAGCAAATAGACCTCAGACAACCGGATAGTTCAGAATATAACAGGAGGACGGAATAAGAAGGACCGAAATTCAAAACCAACCGAAACAGTATCTACAGTAAAAAATACACTCACGTATAAGATTGGCATCAGGTGCAGCAACCTGGAGGGAGAGTTAGATAGAAACGACATTCTGTTCTACACATATATGTATATCTGTACCGCATACAGTGCAAAGACCGAGACTCGACAGCACAGTGTGCATCGGCGCCAAAAAATAAAACCAGAAAAACAAATGAAATAATAATTTTAATGCCAACGCATGTATACAAAATATCCTGCACGACAATCTTGAAAGAAATATCGCTTTGTTTTGATAAATGAATTATTTTATGGGATGGTCCTGCAACATATATATTATTCCTTCTGATATTATTTTTGGAGTTGAGTCTATTTTTTTTTATTTATTTCTAAAGACCTACTCCATGTGCAGGCAAGCTTCCTTGATTCTGATTTTTTATTTTAGCAAATTATCCACCTCTAGAATCATTTATTTAATCTATTATCCATCCTCATTTGCTACACATTCAGGCCAGGAAAAGATAGACGAAGTAGGATTGTTGATTCTGCTGCCACATTGTGAGTTTGACTGTCTGGCATCCCTCCACGACTACTGCCGTCGTCTTTTGGAAAACCCGCTACTACCGAAAATTTAGCGAATAGCCATCGACAAAAAATAGAACTCTGACAGTTTCACATCAGAAAAGAGAACCGTTTCTGTCTTATTAACGCAAAATAATTGAAGATATAGATTTGCCAGTGAGCCAAATCTCTACTAATAAGAAGTTCTCTGTGCAAAGCGAAGCATCTTCAATTGTTGCTTTACACCTCCTTAGTTTGTCTGATAAAGAGTTCCACAGCGCTTCCCCATATTTTTCAAGCGCTACAATTTTTTTATCCATCATCATAGACAGCGCCATACTTGTCCCAAAATCGCCCTTAAGCTTCTAGCAAATTTGTAAATACCGACCATATCGTCTATTCCATCTAGCCGTAACTCTGTCGTTCTTACTTCTACGTTGAACTTCCATCGTTTAATCGTGAATTAAAGAATTAGCAATTAAAACAATTTTTTCATTCTGATCAATTTGAGAAATTTGACAATTTTGCCCCACGCCCAAAAGTTTGACTAATACTGTTGATCAAAGCTGATTAAAGCTGAAATAGTCTCACCTTCACAGCCATGAGTAAAAAGTCACTGGATCCGCCGGTCAAAAAGAATGCCTTTGTGCACAAGCTCTATCTGATGCTTAACGACCCTAAACTCACCCACTTGATCTGGTGGTCTGAAGGCAACACCAATCTGTTTGCTCTTTATCCTGGCAAGGAGTTCGCCAACTCACTTACCCATTACTTCAAGCACGGTAATGTGGCGTCGTTTGTGCGTCAGCTCCACATGTATGGATTCCATAAAGTATCCGATCCTACCCAGTCTTCTACCTCTATAGCTTCTTCTGGTGAAAACGCCGACCCAGATTCGGATCAACCTCCTCCAGTCTGGGAGTTCAAACACCTGAGCGGGAAGTTCAGGAAAGGAGAAGAAGCACTGCTTATTTACATTAAAAGAAGACCGTCCTCCAATAGCTCTCGAAATAACAGCTTTAACGGAGTCGCCAACCAACCCCATCCGCAACAAATGCACCCACACCATATTCACCCCCAGATGGTTCATCCTCATCTTCACTCTGGCCATATCCATCCTGGAATGCCTCACGACGAGTACCCCGTTCATGGTCAAATACAAGGTCCCTACGAAACTCATTATGCTGCATTACCTGCTGGTACTCCATTGGTTCATGGAAGTCACATGGTAGCTTACTCTGGTCAGTTCTATCCTCGTACAGCTGGGCATCCTCTTCCTCAACCCAAGCTGCTCCAAGAACAAAACCAAGCGCTTTCGACAACACCACAGCCAGTTTTCATGTCGCAGTCGTATCCCCAAACTATTCAGTATGGGTACAGCTATGCTGAACGCCAGAACCATCCACCGTTCAGACACTCAGAAAGTTCTGCTACATACTCAGTTGCGCATGAGGAGTCACACTTGTCTCCTTCTGTAGTCTCTAGACACCAGCTGGACCCGAACGTGCGCTCTCCTCTAGGCAAAGTTGGATCAGGCTCGATAGCTGTCCAACCTCAGCAATATGCTCCCAACTTGCAATTCAGGAAGATCTGGGAAACCAACGCTACTAATCCGCCAGCATCTACTATAACCACCCATAACGGCAGCTCTTCGTCTTCAGCATCTACCCCAGTCTTGAACAATAAACCTCGTAACCCTTCGCTTCTTTACGACCCCTTGGTACCTGTTTCGCCTCCCACAGACCATCTCAGGTCGCCTCCGTACTTGCCGCTTTCTCGTAACAATTCGAACAGCGCAAGTTTCCTGAGAGACTCTGTAGATTCTAGGCTGTCGATCAAGCTTCCTCCGCCCTCTTCGTTGCATTCGGTTTCGGGTTCTGCGGCCAACTCGGTATCGGTATCGAAATACCCACAGTCACCAGAACCACCACGACAACAACTGCCTGCACCAGCACCTTTACCATTCCACCAGCATCTTCCTCGTAGCATTCCATTTAACTTCGAATCGTCACCTCAGCAAGTGCCACTTCATCAACAGCATTCATACCTTCCTGGCTCTCCAGGTGTTTCCAACGGAGTCAAGAAACCTTCGCTTACACCTGTAGGCAATGGAATCCACGAACGCTTGAGACCTTCTCTCATTGAACTTCATTTTGGTTCTTCCAACGGCTCAAATTTGGCCAAAGTTTCTTCTTCTTCAACAAGACACGCCCAGGATTCTATAGGCTCGTCGACCTCGTCGCGTAACTCAGTTTTCCTGACCCAGCTGCTGTTACTGTCTCTGTCTTCTGTGGTACAGCGAACTTCGTCTTTTGGCTCGATCTCTTACAACCCTCTAATCCACAAGAACTCTTTCTCCATCAGCCCTCACGATACCCCACCTATCTCCAACACTGTCACGGCTGAAGCTGCCTCTAACTACACTGTGATAGCCCTGAACGACCATCGCTCTGCGACAAGGGGAGACTTGTCGAAGTCCATAGAAGATGTTAACAGAAAGGTCTCTGTAAGGTCACTTTTGGGCGATTCCGCGGCTGCTCTGGTAGCCAGCGAGCCTGAAGACTCGGAGAGTAAAAGGCGTCGTTTGAGGTGATTGCCTGATAGGTGATCGCTCTTTGTTGAACTAAATCCTCAATCCTCCAAAAAACCTGCAATGCGTCACAACCAAAATGCACTTTCCGTTCACTTCTACTGAATATTCTTGTAATTCAACACATATCCAAAGATGAATATGACTGGTTTGCTGAGTTTATTTCTACTCTGATTCTACCCTACGGGTGCATCCTGTTTTATTACTAGGGTAATCTCTCTACTGTTACCGAAAAATGGTTGGGAAGTCTTTTCCTAGCCGTTTCTCTCCTCTGTATTATTAGACAACGTTCACGGCTATCTTCTCTTTTTGTCACATAATGGTTGAATAATCCTGGTAATTCTTGATTGGTATTCTATTACATCAAAAATATAAGTGCTACGGTAATCGATTGACGATGATTTCAGCGAAACTCTAGCTAGTCTACATATCCCGGTTCATGAAAATGTTAATATACTACTATTCAATGTAATATTATATTCCGTAGCTCTTCGGAACTTTAGTCTTTTTCTGCTATTGCATAAACAACGAATTTATTATAATACAATTTCCATGTGATGCTATATTGAAGTAACGTCAAAATGGTCTGTTCTTCGTCTTCTTACCCAACTTGTTCTTCAAGAGCATGTTGGAACCCTTCTTTACTGACCTTGCTCTCAAAATACTGCTTTCATCATCAGAATCCTCGGCGTGCTCATTTGTTTCTGTTTTTAGAGCCTTCTGTTTTCTATGGTTGTAACTTATGGCACTATTGTTAGTATTATTGCCTCTGTTTTTCCTTATCTTTTCCTTGTCGTAGTCTCTCACCTTGTTCATCAATGCAAGCATGGGTTTCGATGCATTCTTCGTTGCTCGAGATCCAGACTCCTGCTTTATCGTATGCATACTTCCATCGTTTTTCATAAAATCTCCGATTTTACTAATATTTCCAGCGCTCAAAGCAGTTAGACTTGATCCACTGGGTATGATGGGCAAATTTAGGAACGACTCGGTTGCTATTGGATGTTCATCACCCGTTTTTGATGCACTAGGCTTTAACCAGCTGAGAGCTTTGGTATTATTCTGGGATATGGAAAGCTGAAACCGTGCCTGAAGAGCTTCCTTGTCTTTAATCTCCTTTCTCCTGTTCATTTTAGACATTTTATGTGAAATTAATGTATATATAAGCAGCAGAACAATGAATAAATAAATATGATTATAAATGATAAATTCAATATAGTGTAAATCTAGAATTAAAGATAATGAACAAAGGCATCAAAAAGGACTTTTTCTATGAATGGAACATAAAAAGATGTCGAACTATTCCGTAATGAAGTCTATATGTATAACCGAAGAATGGTCAACCAAAGAAGTGCTGAATATATCTTCTTCAAAATAGAAGTTCATCTGATTTCAACTGCTTATGCGAAGATCATCACCAAAATTTCGCACAAAAATTTTGAAAGATCCGTTAAGATAGTTTAACATATTCCAAGTACTGAAAGTTGTCAAAACGACGACAAGAATACTATCGCACGGTCTTTCACTCTCAAAGAAGACAATAAAACCAAAAAAATTGCGCAAACCCGGAATCGAACCGGGGGCCCAACGATGGCAACGTTGGATTTTACCACTAAACCATTTGCGCAAAAGATCTCCGCGACGGGGAATTGAACCCCGGTCTACCACGCGACAAGCGGTAATTCTAGCCACTAAACTATCACGGATCTTTATATTTCAATTGGTTCAATGAGTGGACAAGTTCGTTGTGTTGCATACCCTTAATAATGAATTCCATCTTTGTATTTGTTTTTAAGAATAACATATTAATTTTATGTAGTATCAACTGAATTTTGACTTCTAGATTTGCCCCAACAATTCTGTATGTATTAGAGGTAGATTCACACTATTGAGTAATTTTTTATTCTTTAATTGCAACAGGTGCCATTTCGTTCATAAAAAGCCGAATTGAAAGATCCTATGAGAGAAGCTCCTTAGCTTGCAAACCTTTTATCCACCTTCTATTTAAATAAGTGCTAAAAATATAAGTTTCAATTATTTTAAGTTTTGATTCATTTCTATAAGAGTTGTTACATTTGTAAAACATTCTACAATGTCTTCGTACTTATTCTCAAAATTCTTCCAAAATTTGACGAAGTTTTCAAACTATGTTAAATTGGCCAAATGAAAGGCCCGAGAGTCTCGTGCCAGCTCTTCTATTATATTCTACATTTGGATGTATCACAACCAGCACTTAATTCACATTTACACTCTTCAACATCTAATCAAATCTAGACGACAATGTCGAGTTTCTTCAGATGTCGCGTGCAACCAAAAACGATATGAAACCACAATTGAAGAAACCAGGTATTTTCGCAAATAATTGCACTATTCGGGCCACGAAAACCAGTATGAGTCTGCTTGAAACGACTTCAGGAAACTAGCGCGATACTTGCATACCATGGCTATTATCGTGATCACCAATACTTCGAATTTCGCCGCTTATCTCCTAGCAGCGACAATTTTGATTTACTACGAACAGCATTCTCGTAGTTTAAAGATAGTTATCGTGGAGGATTTTGCCGCAAATCGCGGAGGAGTACAAGATTTCAAGCCCTGGTGTGGTGTCAACACATTGAGCGACCCCAGATTTCAATATAGAGACTTCATGGTACGAGAATTGCTCAATGGGCTACTTTTGACAAATAAAGATTTTGGAATAGTACCCTTAGATAGAATAAACTTGAGCCGTACACCTCGAAATGGATACAATATGGATATACCTATCCATGTTCAACAGGAGCAGATCACAGTTTCAGTTGCACAACCGGCAAATGGTATTGGAGTAGGAAATAACAGTATAGTAGCTTTGGTTTATCATCCAAATATGGTCATGAACAAATTGAGGTTCTTGATTTACAATACTGGCAGAGTGACATTTACATCTCTTAACACTAGATCTGGAGGTTTGGATGTATTCGCTAAAAGTTTAGCTGGTGGAACTGATTTTGGAGAAAAAATAGTAGTTTTGGATTGTTCAAATTCTGGAAAGCTATCTTATTCAGACAACATTGACTACTTTATAAACTCGAATTCTATTTCAGCGAGGTACTTAGAAAGTGATCGCAGTAGAATATTACCCTCTTACATACTTTGGTTACCTCGAATCGCCAATATGGCCCGTTTCCAAACTCATAATGAGTGGAAGTATGGCTACAGGAACCATTATAACAAGAGGATCATAGAAGTTGTTATTAGCAACGACAACACTAATCTGATAGAGAGTAGAATACTTCTGGAAGTCGATATTTACTGTGGGCTCAAATTGGGGGATTTGGCATTGCATGTGTTAGATGAATTGACTAATCTGGGTATGGTTGACTTGATAACAAGAAAGCTATAGAAGGAATAGTATGGACCATACATATATATCAATTAATAGAGACAAAACTTTTTAGACTTTTGCATATATTTATATACATGTATGCTTTGATTGTATCTTGCTGATACAAATGTAAGTATTCATTGGCCAAATAAATATATATAGGTTAATGTACAGTTTATCAAGCTACTGCTTGAAAGAGGATATCTTGGATGATTAACGACTTATGAAAAAAAGCACACATGATACTTTATCAGTTTCTCATTGTCTAAACAGGCAAGGTGTTGACACCTGCCAATCTGTCTATGGTTGGAGCTAAAAGGGGGTGGCTCAACAAGTCACCGATATAAGGAATGGATCTCAAGAACTGGACTATCGTTCCGAAAAAGTCGCCAAACAATCCCAAGATGCCAAAACTTTCTATTATGAAGCCGAAGAACGATCTCTTCATCAAGATAAGCAATATTCCAAAACCAAAACACAATGTGCCTCTGATCTTGGTAGGTCTGGTAAAGAAAGTCACAGTTCTCTGAGGCCCTATAATCAAAATCAAGCCAATCAAGAACAAAATGTTACCAAGAGCCAAGAAGCCCGAGTCGAAAAAGGTCATTATACCGAGAAGGAAGAAGACAAATCCGCCAGCAGTGAAGCCAACACCAAATTCTGGTAAAGTTAGTATTTAATTAAGGAGAGAAAAGGATTTCACAGACCAAACAGGATTTTTCACAATTGAGATTTTGAAAAGCTTAGAATTTCTGTAAATATCCTTTTAAACATTGAAAACGTACTCTGTCTTTCAGATAACCAGATCATCTTGAACCACGCGTTCTTGTCTATTGTGTATAGTTCTGGTGATACAATAAGTGTAGATTGTGAAAAGTTCGAATTTATTATGTTTCCGATATCAGCTTTCGAATTTTAAATCGCAGACAACCTGCAGGAGCATCAAATATAGGTGGAAGGTAATGGAGTCGGTGGTATCATCATGGGGAAGTAGGTGTTAGCATCGAGGAGCAGAAGTTAATAGATGGAGTTGAACATTGAAAGGATCAATCGATATTGAGTTTTAAGAATTTTCAAAGAGACGCTATGTTTTATGTGTTTATTTTGGTTGCATTTTGAAGATTTTGCACCCATTCTCAGTACAGCTAAAGTGTAGTGAAGAAAGAGGCGAAATGCCAAAGGCAAATTCTTTTCAAAAAACAGAGCAAAGAAACTTAGGGCAAACAGAAGAACCAAGCGTATGGTTATTTGTTATAGATTACATACTTGAATTTGAAGTGATTTGAGACGGAGCGAATTACAATGGTCTAATGTTTAAGATTACCATGCCCTGCAACGGCACCACCAAGTATTCAATAGAAAAACTTGTGACAGCAGATAAAATCAATCTGATAATATTAATAGAACTTTAGAGGAATCACCAGAGCACAATCTACAAATAAATAACCCATTTTATTGATTTCTAGTCAAACTAGGTAGTAATTTCCTTCACGCAAAACCTAGTTGTACTATTACATAAAAATCAGAAGACAATATCAAACCGTATTCCCCACAATTTGGATGTATTGTAGGTGCAAAATATAAGGAAAGGTTTCTAGACTAGCTCGGACTATCTCCATCCTATAAAAAGAGCCCCATAATCATCCTTTATTGCCCTTTTCACAACCCCAGAGTGAGCCGCACCGTGGTAGATTTCTCACTACAAACCTCGCTATTTCCAGACGTGCACTGCCCGATCGGTCACTATTTTTGGTGCTAGGCCTCCTCCTCTAATATTCTGCACTCCCTTATAATCACATAGCCTGTTTCCAGGTGATCTACATTTATTTTGTCCATTCCTTTTCCATAAAGCAAACAAAGCCGTCAGTGGAATCAGTCCTCTTAACTGGAAAGACTCTTCTGTGCAAAAAAGTCGGAAAGTATTTGAATCTTTAAATCTTTAAACCTCAAATCAACTCATTTTTCTGTTTCCACTTGTCTCTCTTACTTCACCTTCAATTATAACTGAGTCCACATCATGCTGACATTCCCAGAGGACACTCCAGATCTTCCTCCTCCCACTTACGAGGAGGCAATCAGTGAGCAACACACCGGTGTTTCAACTACCGCTCCACCTCATCCTCCGCGGCCCAAGCCAAACAACCTAGTCCCAGCTCTTCCAGATAGAAGAACGAGCAACAGCAGTCACAATAGTAACAATAGAAATAGCTACAGTAGCCAAAGTAGTGGCAGCACCAGCAATAATAGCAGTTCTTCTCGGCCCAAGCCAGACTTGTATTCGGCCAATTCTTCGCTTCCGTTTAAATACGAACGTGGCTATCTTTGTAGCAAATGTAAGAATTCTGGATACAAGGTTAAGAATGGTCGATTATGCCGGGATTGTTGGGATAAGTTCTACTTGCGGAAAAACGCCTACAATCCCAATCCGGATTTGCCGTTCAAGTACCCTATCAAATACTTCTGTGATAAATGTAACAATACCGGGTACAAGTTGAAAAACGGAAAATCTTGTAAAGATTGTTGGGAGTTATTTAGCCCGCGTAACAGGGTCGGGGGCGCGAGCTCCTCTTATGGAAGAATGAATATTTCTTCTGCCCCAGTTGCCGCGACAGCTATAGGAGGTTTTGGGCCCGTGGCTCCGATGATGATTCCAACAACAGCACCGTTGAGAGTTCCTCCAGGAGATCCTCGCCTCGGTGGTGTTCCCTGCGGAAGATGTAGAGGTACGGGGATGATCACATTCTTACTAGACCAAGACTTGTGTCCCGTTTGCCGAGGATTGGGAAGAGTAATACACGCACCACAACGAGCTCCTATGCCACCTCCTCAACAGTATCAACAGCCATTTGCTCCACCTTCAACCCACCCATTCAGGCCACAATATCCATATGGAAAGAGCTAACGAGGAATAGAAACAAGTAATGGTAGCAGAATTACCAAGAAGAAGTACAAGTAGAGTTAGTGTATGAAATCTCTAACCGACTCTATTCGAAATTCGAAATAATGATGATATACTGACGACGATCATGATAACCACAATAACATAAATAGTAGCCATTCATAGATTCATACTATGTTTTGATGTGCTAGCTAATATATAACAATTTTATTAACGATTCATAGATCATAACTATATATATTTTAGTAGCCGATACATAATTAAACGAAACTCTCCAGAACTAAACTCCTAAAGGAAACGTACAATTCTCAGTGGTAGTTGGAAGGATACTTAAAGTCAGTCAATTCATAAAAGTTCTCCTTGACGCTTCTGATAGAAACGAATCTGGTCAAAATGTTACCACTACCTGCCTTGTCATTGGTTCCAGAGGCTCTGGCACCACCAAACCATTGCTGGCCCACAACAGCTCCAGTGCACTTGTCGTTGATGTAGAAGTTACCAGCACTGTATCTCAACTTCTCTTCTGCAAGTCTGATAGCGCTGCGGTCTCTGGCAAATACCGACCCCGTCAAACCGTACCTGTTGACCTTGTCGATGCTGTCGATGATTTGTTCGTATTTGGCATCGGGGTATACGTAAGTCGTCAATACTGGACCAAAGAATTCTCTCTTCAAGAACTCATGTTCCGGGTTGGTTGTTTGAATCAATGTTGGTTGGACATAGAAACCATTCGTCTTATCATATGATCCCCCCTGTACAATCATCAA
The DNA here is from genome assembly GCA_030564745.1 of Scheffersomyces segobiensis. Lineage (NCBI taxonomy): Eukaryota > Fungi > Ascomycota > Pichiomycetes > Serinales > Debaryomycetaceae > Scheffersomyces > Scheffersomyces segobiensis. The sequence goes on along the minus strand of JAKTZB010000017.1, from coordinate 122,398 downwards.
CTCAGGATCAGATTTAGCCTGTTCTATGGCAGCAGCCAACTTGTCAAACGACTGTTCGTGGATCACGGGGCCCATGAAGAAGTTCAACGAGTCAGTAGAAGAAGTGTTACCGATCTGAATCTGCCTCATTGCACCTACAAATTCTTCCTTGAATTGTGGCCACAAAGACTCTGGAACATACAATCTAGACAAAGCGGAACACTTCTGGCCCTGGTATTCGTAGGCACCTCTCAAAGAAGACAACACAGTGTGATCCAAAGAAGCCGAAGGGTGAACCAAGTGGAAGTTCTTGCCTCCAGTTTCACCTACAATTCTGGGAAAGTCACGATACTTGTCAGCAGCAACATTGTTAGAAATCTTAGAGTACAATCCTTTGAACACATCGGTAGAACCAGTGAAGTGTAAGGCTGCAAACTCGCTGTCATTGACAACTAAGTCTGTGACTTCTACAGGGTCACCAGGAATGAAGTTGATAACACCAGCTGGCAATCCGGCTTCTTCTAAGATTGTTAACAAAAGGTAGTTGGACAAAGCCGCTGTGGCTGAGGGTTTCCACACCACAGTGTTACCCATCAAGGCTGGAGCACCAACCAAGTTAGCTGCGATGGCCGTGAAGTTGAACGGAGTAACGGCGTATACAAAACCTTCCAAGGGCCTATACTCGGCTCTGTTCCATACACCTGGCGATGTTTCTGCTGGCTGAGAAGCATACAACTCTTCAGCATACTTAGCGTTGAACTTGAAGAAGTCAATGAGTTCAGCAACACTGTCGATTTCAGCCTGGTACACATTCTTTCCTTGACCCAACATAGTGGCGGCCAACATATCGTAACGGTACTTGGTCGAAATCAAGTCAGCAGCTTTTAAGAACACAGCAGCTCTGTCCGTCCAAGGCGTCGCAGCCCACTGCTTCTTGGCAGTCTTAGCAGCAGCAATGGCAGCCTGGATATCTTCAGTAGTAGCCTGAGACACATCGGCAAGGATCTGGCCGTGCTTGGCTGGATTCACTTGAGTTTTGGTTTCAGTGCGGTACACCTTCTGGCCATTGATAACCAATGGAATAGCCAAGGTTTCGTCTGAGAATTTGGTGATAGCTGCTCTCAACAAATCCCAGTCCTTTTCATCCTTAAAACAGAAATCCTTTACCAGCTCATTTTTGATCGCAGGCACCTTATTGGTGGCCAATTGTGATGCAAAAAGACGTACTTGGTTTCTAGCCATGGCTCCAGAGTCTCGAGTTACAGCTCTGGAGATAATTGGAAAAGAAGCTCTAGATCCTCTCACGGCTGCTCTCAAGCCTGCACGGGTTCCAGCTCTCAACATGACGGTAGTAGTTAGTTAATATATACGTAAGAACACGGAGCTGATTCAAATGAAGTGTTTTCTGAAAATGTGTCTTTTTAATTTTTCACTGTCCATGGCTCCACTCTTATACAAATCCTGGGGAACTGAAAAAATCGGTGATCATGTCTCGAGGGAAATCACAAGCGAGCGATGGACCAGAGCAAGTAACAGCAAGCGACGCGGGTGCAAAAAATCAATCATCGCTTCTACCGTTCTATGGAATAGGCTTGACCAGGTTAAGAGATGGACGTATCTTATTGTCTACATCGTTTATGTCAAATATATTGATCACAATACCAGTAGTAAATTTTATACCCCGTGTAGTAAAATCTACTATCAAATTTTTATACTTTAACAATTGGCAATTCGAAGTTACTCAACATATTTCATATAGTAGCAATATATTTGTCACTTCTTCTACACATAATCCTATTTGAATGCTTTATCTATCTTACTCTCCAACTCTTCAATCTGTGCCGTTACCACTTTCTTGTTTTCCTCGAAGCTGGTCTCGTAATTGTTTATCTTAGCGTTAACATCGTTTAAGGTGTTGTCCCATCGTTTCATGTCGTCCCTTAAATCACTTAGAATCTTATCCAACTCTCCTACTGTCTGCGTACAACCAGCCAACTCTGAATGTACTACACTGAGAGACTTGAGCCTCGAAATTACAGATGGCACCAACTTGTTTGCTCTCTCAAATTCCGGCAAGTTTCTGTATAAGTCGTCTATCTTTTTCTGAGACGGTGTAGAATCGCTGATACTTGCCTGTGGTCTTCCAAGCGTAGTTTCTCGTATTTCCGCCATCCTTCTCTTCGTTTCCAACTCATCCATCCTCGCTAAAAGCAGATCTACTTCCAGCTTCACGGTGGCGATGTGATACTCAGGATTGTACACTATGTTGATTTTACGACTCAAGTCATTGATATAGCTTTGGATGGATGCTGTAGTTCCACTAGGCTTGGAACTCAAACTCTGTACCATCTCTACGCCTACTAACTTTTCCAACTCGTTGATTCTAGCTTCAAGCGTAAGGATCTCACTAGGATTAGTCACGCCGCTCGAATTCTGGCATTTTCTACATGTTTCACTATGGATATAGAAGGACGATTTTTCGCTATCATTGATATTGTTGGAAGTTGCTTTAAAGAGCTGGCTGATCCTTTGACTATATACATCTAGTTGGCGTATCTTGGAGTTCTTATCTCCAGAAACAGATTTTTCAAGAACTTCTTGGAGCTGATCTTGCAAGTTGAATACTTTTTCCGTATCTTTCTCCACACTATCATTTTCTCCTTCTTGCTTCAATTCCTCTAGCTCTCGCGCTATCCTTGCCAACTTCTGTTGTCTTGGTTCATCGATTGTCTGGATCAAATAACCCGATTTCCCAAGCTTGGGATAAGAAACGCTACCCAGAAAGTCTGCACCATCCTGTGGCACCAACAAACTATGAGAAAAGTGAGTTCTGGCACTTTCAGCATTCAATTGCTGGTATTTGATCTCCGATTCATCATCTTCTAGTGACGTAGATTCAGTATGGTGGTGAGACAACTCGAGATCACTTTCTAGATCTGAGGTCTCAAACACATCAGGGGCATTGTTGTCGATATCCGGAAGATCGTGGTACTTTTCCATTCTTGTATAATCTGATGCTTTAAGTATGAGAAATATAACAAAGAAGTTGATCTGAACTGTAAATAGTAAATACAGAAATACCTGCAACGCGCATTCTCAATTTCTATGGGTGAAAAATTCAAAGCAGATCAGTAAGAAACGAGACACACAATCAAAAAAAAGAGAATGAACCATGGTAAACTGAATGTAGCAAAATATTAATAAGTATAGACAATAATCTGAGAACCACAGCCTATGAAATCTTTAAAGTAGATTCTTTGTCATCTTAAAGAATTGAAAATATGAACATATTTTATTACCCGTCTCTCATTTCTCGTTTCTCAATTCTCACTATTCATATTCTCTCTAACTTCAAATACAATTCTACAATTCTCGGTAAAATATCCTTATCTTATAGATTAACTATTTTGTAACGATCTCTACCACATCCTCATCGTTAACAGGATGGCTCAATCCACACTTCTGTGGTGAATGCTTTGCACTGGATCCCCACACATTAGCGTACTTGAACTGGTTCTTCATGTCTCTGTGAATGGCATCACATACTTCCTTGACAGTAGAACTGCTTCTGACCACCATCGGGTCATCAAAGTTGGGTTCTACACCTCTTCTCTTAGTGTATAATCTGAGAAGATCCAACTTTCTCCATATTTCTTCCTTGAGATCCTCAATTCCAAGATCTAGTTCACAGGACATCACCACAGTGTTCGGTTCTCTGGCCAAACGGTCACACTCTTCCAAGGACACAGCATCGACCTTGTTGTAAACATAAAGACATTTGATATACGAGATGTGCTGTTCGTTGATCACATCGATAAAATCGTCAATGGTCACATTCTCGTCTCGGATAAGTACATCAGCATTGTGGATCTTGTAGTCTTTCAATATAGACGACACAAGCTTTTCGTCCAAATACTTGGGTGGAGTTATCAGATTCATCTTGACTCCACCAGTCTTTTTATGCTTGAGTGAAATATTTGGCTTTTGTTTGTTCAATCGAATTCCCATAGATTCCAATTCATTCTCTAAAATCAGTCTCTGATCACCACCTTTGGTAGCATCCAAAACCATCATAATCAAATCCGACGTTCTAGAAACCGCAATGACTTGTCTACCTCTACCTTTACCTTTAGCAGCAGCCTTGATGATACCTGGCAAATCTACAATTTGAACCTCGGCACCATTGTATTCAAGAATCCCCCCTACGGATGTTAAAGTTGTGAACTCATAGTTCGCAGCTTCTGACTTTGTATTGGTCACTTTAGACAAAAAGGACGATTTTCCAACCGAGGGAAATCCAATTAAAGAAACACGGGCGTCCCCAGCTTTGGCAACTTCAAATCCTTGGCCACCACCTCCTCCTTGTCCTGGTTGTGGTTCTAAAAGTTCTCTTCTGTATCTGGCAAGTTTCCCTTTCAAAAGCCCAATATGGTACTCAGTCGCTTTATTCTTTTGCGTTCTCGCCAACTCCTGCTCAATCTGAGCGATCTTCTCGAGGATACCCATTGTCTACCTCGTGATATTGAGAATGTTGAACGAAACGCTGTAGGTATCTTTAAAGTGAAAAGCTCATAAACCTAGCTAACTTTTTTGATGAAAATCACGTGATCAAACTTTGATCACGTGAAAACATAGAATACAATACTAACAGAAGATGGAGAGAGAAGAACCACTAGAGAACAAGGCAGAAGTAAGAAAATCCGAACCAATATAGATAGTTACTTCTCTTGGTAGGTTTGCTAGTCTTTCTTCATAGTTTCAAGACAATCCATTGTACTCTAAGACATCAGACCCACCGCCGAATGGCTGTAGAGAAGAGATTCTTTTGCATTTCTCACACAAGAAAAGAGCACATCCTCTCTAATACCTCTGCCTAATATCAACTTATTACTTTTTCAAAATCTTCTTCTTCATATAGTTGCATTATAATATATAATCCTATTCTATTCAGTAGCTCCAGATTAGGGTCTTTAGCGCCTGCACACAAAACACTACATGCATTCCTCAATGAGGCATCTCAATTTTTTTTGTTGTATGGAGTGAAAAATTATGGAATTGATAAGAATTGCAAAATCTAAGCAGTCAGCACTACGGAACCAAAAATGCCTCCAAAAGCAGCCAAGGGAAAGAGAAGACCTAACGGAGCCTCCATAGAAGTTGCCGGCGCCTTGGGTGGTGGTGCCTCTCGTTTGAAAAAGAAGATAAGAGACATTGAAAGGTTATTGAAAAAAGATAAATTACCTGCCGATGTGAGAACGGAAAATGAAAGAGCAGTGAAGGCTTTGAAGGTTGAATTACAGAACACTCAGTTCAACTTGAAAGCCAAACAAGTAGCAAAGAAGTACCACATGGTTAGATTCTTCGAAAAAAAAAAGGCCGTGAGAAAGTTGAAACAGGCTAACAAGACCTTGGAAGACATTTCCAAGACTGATGTCCGAAAAGATATAAAGAAAGCAAGAAAGCTAGTTAGACACTGTGAAATTGACCTTGCTTACGTGATAATGTTTCCCAAAACAGAAAAATATATTTCTTTGTATCCAAATCCTAAGGAGAACGACGAAGTCGATGTCAGCAACCCCAAAGCTAAGAAAGGAATGCAGATGACCGAGCAGAGAAGAAGAGAATTCAGAAAGGAGATTGAACAATTGATAGAGAACAACAGGCTTCCATTCATCATAGACGAGGTGTTACAGGGTAAGACAGTAAAGGTCGAGTTCGAGAGCCAAAATGTTGCTGCCGAACATGAAATCGATGCCCCCGAACCAAAGAACAATCAACAAGAAGAAGACGATTTCTTCGAGTAAACTTCAAGCATTTCATAGACACACTTATATGTATAGTAGAATTACTAATAAAAATTTTTGCATCAACAACTATTATGTCTAACACTAATGGGACATGTCTCTAATACCATTGCATTTATAAATAAGAGCCATGCTTTGAACGAGGTGCTATATATCAAGTAGAAAGTGTGTACACAGTCTTTTATTCCAGGTCTTTATTGCTAAAGATGTCAGTAATACTAATTCTCTCATGTACTAAACTAAATGCTAAGTGACAACTTGGTTCTGTAGCTGATCTTGACAGCATCATTGACGCACAATACCGTGACTTCTCTTCCTTTCAACTCATCAGGGATATCCAACGAACAAGAAACTACACCCTTCTTTGCCAGAATTGTAGGCGTGGATCTCTTGATCAAATGCAACTCATCTCCAGCCTCATCGCAAACAATGATAAACCAAGACTCTCTCTGCAGCTTGGGAAAATGAGGACAGTACATCTTGAATTCTTTGTTGAGAGGGTAGTTGTTGTGTGCGATTTCCACCTTCAATGAGCTGGGGTCTCTCTGAGAAGTAGAAAGTTCACCAGTAGGTAAACGGGAAGCAATTCTGACGAATTCTTTTCTTGCATCATCGTCGGTGAAGACTTCTTCTGGAGAAGCAGAATGCATTTGTGCACCTTTGACACCAATAGTCTCAGCAAACTTGAAGAGTCTTCCAGTACTCATTTTTCCAAGTGTCTCCATATCCGTTCTGTAATTATCTGACTTGGAAAATACATGCAAACCTGGTAATGCTGAAATAGGATCATCATCGTACCAATAACGTTGCTTGATACACTGAATCAATTCCACCAAAGTTAACACAGTAGCCAAGAAGCCGAGCTCTGATGCTGCATCTACAAGAGCCTGCAAAATACGCAATGCCTGGTCCAACACAGAAACCGTATCCTGGGCATAATCGGCGATAGGTAGTTCTACCCTACTGATGAAAGCCTGAATCAATAAATAAGCCTTGACATGAGGATCCCAGATATACTCACATTCTAAGTCTTCAGCAGGATATCTCATAGCCCGCGACATTTCCATGTTGATCAACTCCTCGCCATGACGTGTAGCCAATTCGTCATATTCAGCAGCTTCACAGAGTAGTCTCAAACAGTCTCTGAAAGTGGAATCCTTTCTAATGTTGTTCGCGGCATTTCTAATAGTCTTATGAGAAAGATAGTAGTAAGACGATATGTGCAAGAAGGAAGTAGGAATAAGTTCATCCTTGCCACCTAAAACGACACACTTCGATTCCATTAAGTTCTCAATTGTATTATCGATCAAATCACTCAAGAATCTTGATACTCCAGCAGTCGAAGTATCCTCAATACCATAATAAGTAGGATTATTGTGAGCTCTTCTGTACAAAAAGGTCCATGTCAAGAAATCCATAGCTTCTTGTCTGGTGGATATAGTTCCAGCAGATATTTCGGCACCTATATGGTTATCCAATACTTTGTGCAAGGACGATTCCACTGGAAAACCTACATTCAAGAAATGTTTATAGAACATCTTCTTGGACTCTTTGGTAAATACAATTGCAATCCCAGAAGTATCGAAAGCAGGACGACCAGCTCTTCCCATCATTTGCAAGATGTCTGTCAAGTCCATGTCCCTATACGCTTCGATCTTGGAGTCGAAGAACTGAGTACCCTTGATTATAACCAAATGAGCAGGTAAATTAACACCCCAAGCCAAAGTAGAAGTAGCTATAAGTATCTGGATCTTGCCCGCTTCAAACAATTTGTGTGAGATTTGACGATCAGATTCCACCAAACCAGCATGGTGCAAACCCATCCCAAACTGCAATGACAATCTCAAAGTGTCATCCTTGACATCAGCTAGGATTTCTTCTAGTTCATCCTCGGGCATCTTCAAGAAGCGACGAGGGTCAGACTCCATGCCGCACATATGAATAAGGTCCAAAGCAGTGAGTCTTGTTTGTCTACGAGAAGCTACGAAAATCAAAACTGGCTTAGAAGGTGAATGCTGCTTGATTGCCATGAACGCCGGTTTGTTCATTGTCTTCATTAATGGACAGAACGCCAAATTGTCTGGAAAGCCATCGATATACATTTGCAATGGAACAGGTCGAACAGAAGATGAGAAATTGAACAAACCTTGTTTCACACCTAACCAGCCGGCCATGTCAAAGGCATTAGAAACAGCAGTAGACATACCCAAAAGACGAATGGGCATCTTCGTCTGTGAAGAAATGTAGTTCATACGACTAACAATCATCTCCAAAATTGGTCCACGATCACTGGCAAGTAAATGAATTTCATCCATTATTACCAACGAAACCTGCTGGACAAACTTTCTGGTTTGCCAGTTACGCGATATACCATCGAACTTTTCCGGAGTCGTAATGATGATATCTGCCTCTCTAACCTCCTTTGCTTCAGGAAGAGAATCACCTGTCAACTCTACCAACTTGTAGCCAGTATTCTTACATATCCTTGCTCTCCAATCATCGACTCTTTCTCTGACCAATGCCTTCATCGGAGCAATATAGACGACCTTGGACCCGGGAAACTGTTTGAAAGCGTGCCAGATGGCTAACTCTGCGACAACAGTCTTGCCAGAACCAGTCGGAGAACCTACAAATACACTAGAGTTATCGTTATACAAAGAGTGAAAAGTCATTGTTTGCATCGGATTGAAGTAGCGGAACTTCTTGTCATAGATGGCTTGCACATCAGGATTATGCAAGGCTGTAATAGGCAAGGGTTGTAACTTCAATAAATTGGTTCTCAATGTTTCGTTGGAAGGTTTGATCAAATGCTGGAAGGAAATGGCATGAACACTTTCAGAACCAATCCATGAATCAGACACAAGTCTTACAATGATCTGAGGAGGTAATGGGTCAGTCAAAGGAATCATAAAGTCCATTTCATGAGGACTTCTCATTTGCTTCTTGTTCAAAATAAATTTTTCTACATGCAAGATCTCGAACTGATCAGACTCTTCAACGGTCAACCAGAAGATCTGGGCATTCCCATGATATCTTTCGTCCCATATAAAATCAGGCTCCAAATTAACATGTACTCTCATCACATTACTGGTTATAGGAAAGATCTCAGAGTAGATGTCTATGTAAGGGAATCTGCCTATCAACTTGTACAAGACATTTCCCATACGATTATTATGGACAAAGTCACCAAGCTCAGCTGATTCCATATCTCTGAGGGTTTCCATCGAGGCATTTTTGGCTCTTATATTTCTCAAGACAGTTTCAGGCAAATCAAACTGAGACAAAGGATGTTCAAAAGCCCAGATTCGCTTATCGATAGACTTGCAAATCGACAACATAATCTTCATAAAGGTACCCCACCGTCTATTTATACCTACCAAAAGCAAAGCTCTACAGATACGAGCTGAGTTCTGGGCTACATAGTTGGAGTCTGAGATCAAAGCAGAGTCCTTGATGGTAGCTTGAGATACGAAAGCTTGTAACAAGATATTTGTCTTGCCTTGAGTCGACTCGACATCTCCAGCAATCTGACAGGGGGAATCATTTTCCAAGAGTTTCTTCAATTCTTGAGACTCTTCCTCACGAAACTTGATGCTGTCGAATTCACTACTCATACTGATCATATACAAGACATCGGCTTCTGTCACCTTTGGATTAAGCATCTGATTAAAGATTTCCACAGAGTTGTTCAACAAGTAGAAGTCAGAAGCAATTCTGCCTAAATCTTTGGCTGTGAAGGAACCTGAGTTTTCTTCAAAGATTATCATTTGAAGATAATGCAATCTTCTTGCAGCAGTAACAATCATTTCACGTCTTCTATTGGTCAACAACGGATCTTCCTTGAGCTCTTTCCAGTCGATACCATAAGCAAACGGATTCTGTCGCATTCTCACCATCATATATGTGTATCCTAGCCATTGAACACCTTCGTCAATATTGGTAACAGTCCCTAATGAGATTTCGGCATTCAAGTTGTCTGAAATCTTTTCTGCTAGCTTAGACTCTATAGGATGTTGTTGTGTTATCAACGAAACATAGTGATCTAGTTTGTCGCTAGTGGTGCAAAGAATACCTGTGCCAAATTTTTCGTACTGTGGTCTACCAGCACGACCAAAGATCTGGATAACGTCGGAAATACCCAAATCTATAAAACCACCCTGTTTCGAATCATATACCTGTGTGCCTTTTACAATAACCACGGCAGCAGGCAAATTGACACCCCAGGCAAGCGTAGCAGTACAACACAATACCTTTATAGCGCCACTTTCAAACATCCTCTCAGTGAGATTACGATCTGTTCTAAGCATTCCAGCATGGTGGACTCCAAATCCGTTTTGAAACAACTCCTTCATGTCCTTGTTTCTGTTCTTGTTGGACACTTCTCTGCTGAACTTCTGGTAAGGTTCCGTTCCTGAAGTATCAAAGATGCCAGCTTCCTGTCTGTCTTGTGCTATTTGAATAAAAGTACGGGCAGATTTAACAGTATCCTTTCTCGAATGCACGAACACCATTACCTGTAAGCCCTGGTTGACGTAATCTGCCAACTTCTCATACGACACCTTATCAATATTTTCACGAGCAATCTTGGATCCGGATTTACCTCTTACACCAATAAGCTGTTGCTGCAAAGGTACGGGTCTAAATGTCTGATCAAAGTAGAACATCCCGATATTTCTGTTCACACCCAAAAAATCAGCTACATCCATAAAATTGGGCAACGTAGCTGAAAGACCAATCACGCGAATCATTTGTTGCGAGCTTTCTACTTGTCTCAAGGTACGTGCCACCAAAGTCTCAATGACCGAACCTCTATCTTCATGCAACAAGTGGACTTCATCTATGATAAGCAACTTAACCTTTGACACCAATTCTGAATCACCATTCAGCTTTCTTGTTACTACGTCCCATTTCTCAGGCGTAGTGACAATGATCTGAGTCGTCATAATTTCGGCTCTACTCAATTGCATATCACCAGTTAACTCCCTAACGTTTATACCAAGCCATTGGAGTTTTTTGCTATACTTTTCTACGATTTCTGCTGCCAATGCCTTGAGCGGTGCTACATAGACAATCTTGAACTCATCGTAATCTATATCCACGGTGACGTCGCCTTCGTCGCTCACAGTTTCTGTGACGAACTGGTTAATGCAATGCAAAATTGCCAACAACGCAACATCTGTCTTACCAGCACCAGTAGGAGCACACACTAACATGTTCTCATTGGTGTTATATGCTACAGGATACACCAAACTCTGCATCTTGTTCAAAGTCACGTAGCTCTTAAATGTACCCTGACAGAGAAAGTCCAACTCAGAAACCTTGACGAGGTCTGATTCCAGAATCCACCTGTTGGCTTTTTGCTCAGGGTACGGTATAACGATTTCTTCATGGGTAGCATGCGATTCTCGCACAGTACCTACTGGAAGTGAGAATTTCTTACCTGTCACAGAAATCATATTCCCTATATCAGGATTTTTGAACACATTAGGATACTGCTGGGTTAAGCTTTTGGGTGCGAGCTTCTGGTTTTTCGTCTTCTGGTGGTTCTCTATCAACAACTGGGCGCGTTCTTCGGCGGTGAGCAATTTTGGCTCAGTATCTATACCGTCTAGCGGCTTTTCGCCTACAATTACTTCTTTGTTCTGTATGATTTTTCCAATCAACTCAAACTCTTCAAAACCCAAAATATCAAACAAGAGCGATTGGAGCTGTTCATCTCCAACTTCATCTGATAATGTAGTCTTGATTATAGCTAATATTTCATTCGAATCCTGACCTCTAGCTTTACTGACACGACTACATTCCTGTTCAATCTGTAGCAAGACAGTCGCATTACCAGCTTCAGATTCACCACCAATCTGGTCTAACACCTCGGTAGAAATATCTTCAAACTGGCCTAGAATCTTGTTCAAGGGCGTGATTTTCACGTTTTCGTTGTCTATGGAAGGAGGACTTTTACTGACAAATTCTGAAACATGAGTCCCTGAAAGACTGTTCAACATTTCGATCATGGGCTGCATCGCCTGCATGTATGACTTCGTAGAATTGACCGTATAAGAGGCCATGTTGAATTTAAATGAATAAAATGAACAATAACCAAAAACTAGAAATAAATTACAATATTGCTTGTTGCAATTGCTGTTAAATATTTATGAATCATAGTTATAGATCACGTGATTCAGATTTATTTTTGACAGATATTATATAGAATCTTCAAAAATTCGGAAATATTAATGAAGTAAAGGGGTATCAACGGCGATCGGCTGTGTAATATAATTTATCTTTGAAGTTCTCTCTTACTCTTGCAGTAACAATTGATTTTTATCTAAAGAAAAATGGTTAAAGATTCAAGGTGAGGACTGCATCTACACTTAGTTCCATCAGTATCCACGAGAAAGATATCACGCGCACGATGAGATGGGCAGCTAGAAAAAATTCCAATCTCCATACAAAATATATTTGTAGATTTTTCACTTGAAGTATATATCCGTTTCAGATCCGACAGAATTTAGGGAAACATGGCCAAGAACGTCAAGTCCAAGATCAGTCGCAAGGAGGGTGGTTCTGTGAAAAGAATTTCAACCGAAAAGAAACAGGCTGAGCCGGAATTTTCAGACTCTGAAGATGAAGATGACGAAATCGACCAAGAAAAGCTAGTTGAGGAGTTAGATGAAGAGTTCGATGAGGTAGCCAACATGCTTGGAGCTGATGTGAGTGATCCTGAAGAGAAGAAGCAATCCAAGCTCGACAGAAAGAGAAAGAGAGAAGAAGAGGCTACTGCTGAATTTACAAAGCCAGAAGTTGTAGACGATGTAGTTGAAGCTCAAAACGAAAAGTTTGAAGATGCTGGATTATCTGAGCCTACCATGAAAGCAATTCTGGAGATGGGATTCAAAACAATGACCAAGGTGCAATCCAAGACGATTCCGCCATTGTTGGCCGGAAAAGATGTCTTGGGAGCTGCTAAGACTGGGTCTGGTAAGACGTTAGCATTCTTAATTCCTGCTATAGAACTTTTGTACTCCTTGAAGTTCAAGCCTAGAAATGGGACTGGTGTCATTGTCGTTTCTCCTACGAGAGAATTAGCATTACAAATCTTCGGTGTTGCCAGAGAGTTGATGGCCCACCATACACAGACGTTTGGGATTGTGATTGGGGGTGCCAACAGAAGACAAGAGGCCGAGAAGTTAGCTAAGGGTGTTAATTTGTTGATTGCTACTCCCGGAAGATTATTGGATCACTTGCAGAACACGCAGGGTTTTGTCTTCAAGAACTTGAAGGCTTTGGTCATCGACGAAGCTGATAGAATTTTGGAAATTGGTTTCGAAGAAGAAATGAAACAGATTATCAAAATTTTGCCAAAAGAGGAAAGACAATCCATGTTGTTCTCGGCTACTCAGACCACCAAGGTAGAAGACTTGGCCAGAATCTCATTGAGACCTGGGCCATTATATATAAATGTGGTCCCTGAAAAGTCAGCTTCCACAGCTGATGGCTTGGAACAGGGTTATGTAGTATGTGATTCCGACAAGAGATTCTTATTGTTGTTCTCGTTCTTGAAGAAATACTCCAAGAAGAAGATCATAGTTTTTCTTTCTTCTTGTAACTCAGTCAAGTATTTTGGTGAGCTCTTGAATTACATCGACTTGCCAGTATTGGATTTGCACGGTAAACAGAAGCAGCAGAAGAGAACCAACACCTTCTTTGAGTTCTGTAACGCCAAACAGGGAACTATGGTGTGCACCGATGTGGCTGCTAGAGGCTTGGATATCCCATCCGTCGACTGGATCATCCAATTCGATCCTCCTGATGACCCAAGAGACTACATCCACAGAGTCGGTAGAACAGCTAGAGGCTCCAATGGTAAGGGCAAGTCGTTAATGTTCTTGACTCCATCTGAGTTGGGCTTCTTGAGATACTTGAAGGCTGCTAACGTGCCTTTGAACGAATACGAATTCCCCACCAACAAGATCGTCAACATACAGTCACAATTGTCCAAGTTAATAAAGAGCAACTATTGGTTGCACCAGTCGGCCAAGGATGGCTACCGTTCATATCTTCAAGCATACGCTTCTCATCACTTGAAGACGGTGTACCAAATAGACAAGTTGGATTTGGTCAAAGTTGCCAAGTCGTTTGGTTTTGAAGTCCCTCCTAAGGTGAACATTACTATCGGTGCCAGTGGCAAGTCAATAGAAAAGAAGCATAAGAAACAAAAGAGAGCTTAGGACAGATAAATAGAAAGCACAATCCTGAATGTACATTAGATAGAAAAAAGTTCTAGTAAATACCAAAAGTAAGTCAATAATTCGTATATGAATCAAAAAGATATTTCAAAAAAGTGGTCTACGGAAAAGAGAAGATATTCAAGAAAATGGTTATCTTGTGTAGACCATATTTTGCACCCAATTTTGTTTAGGAATGGTAGCGCCACTAGACGCGTATGAATTTTTCAGTAATTAAGAACATTAAATTCTATTCTTTCCACTGACATTATCAATTGTAATATCGGCAAAATGGTCGAGTATACTGATTACTTCAACAGAGAAGTTACGCCATTGACAGAATATACAAGGAAACCTTTTAGAGAGTCTTCTGGTTACCCGAAGCAGGAAGAGTTCATCATTTCTGCTGAAGACAGAAAGTATGATAGACAGTATTTTTCCATGTACCAATATCGATTCAAGAAATTAAAAGAACGAATTATTGGCAATGCTATTCAAAAATGGGGCGATGGTACAAGAAAAGTAAACGGACAGACAATTGTGAAACAGGACAAGATTTTGGACATTACCAGCGGAAAGTTGTGTTGGGTTATTGGAACGGTATTTTGTGATTTGAAGGACAAGTTGAATATCTTGCAGGATGTAGAAAAGGGAATTGATGACGTATTACCATTGGTTCCTGACTCATATGTCGGAGATGACGAAAATTCCATGACGACTATGCTCGAGGATGAGTCTGGGAGGGCTATTTTGCACAATGAAGAGTTCTTGAGTAAAAACATACTAGTTACTGGCTGTATTGTGGGAGTGCTTGGAATCGAGATTCTGGCTGGTGTATTTGAGATTATGGATGTAGTTTATCCTGAAGCATCTCCACAGAAATCGTTAACCTTGAGACCTTCTGAAGGCAAGGGGAAAGTTGCCATCGTTTCTGGATTAAACTTGGAAGAAGGTGTAGATGCCGATTTGAGGCTTGAGCTCTTGAAACAGTATGTCACGGGTTGTTTGGGACTGTCTGAAGATGCTGATAATGCTAGTAATATCTGTCGATTGATAATTGCAGGAGATTCCGTGAAGCCCATAAAGGAAGTGTCGGACCGCAGTAATCGTGATTTCGTCACCACCAATAATTATGGGTCGAAAAACATTTCACAGTACAATCCCGAATCACTTGTCAAGTTTGACGAGTTTTTGAGAGAAATACTTGTGAGTTTGCCAGTCTCAGTGATGCCCGGGGACAACGATATGGGCGAAATATGCTTACCTCAGCTGCCACTCCACAAGTCATTATTCCACAGCAATGCCAAGTATTTGAATGGCGAATATTTAGAGCGGTTGACCAACCCACACTGGTTCAACTTCGGCGACTTACGTGTGCTAGGCACTTCTGGCCAAAATGTTCATGATATCTTGAAATACTTGCCTAAGAATTCGACTGCAGCACCAGAACTCACTTTGAAGATTATTGAAGCTCATATCAAATGGCAGAATTTCATTCCTACGGCTCCGGACACTTTGTACTGCTATCCGTTTGACAACAGCGATCCATTTACGTTAGAAGAAGAGACTCCACATGTATATTTTGTGGGTAACCAGCAAGTGTATGCTAGTGGAGTATATAACTATACTAGTAAGACTACAGGAAGTAGTGGTTCAGTAACGTTGGTTAGTGTGCCGAGATTCAGCGAAACTGGTGAATTGGTTTTGCTTGATTTGGATACTTTGGAGACTGAAGTGGTCCAGATACTGTTGTGAGATTCTGTTTTTGAGTTGGTTCTTACGGCAAATTGTCAATGCACCAAACAGCCATATAATTAGGGTTGATGCGACAACCGTGTACTTCTTAACACATTTTGGTACAGGTTGATACTCAGGAGTTCAGACAATGAGTGTTCAAAGGCTAAAACTACAAATGCTGCAGCCATGATTCCAAAGGTTGGCATCTACAGAGATCCTGATGGCTGATGCAGGGAAACTACATCATAGAAGAGTTTGATGAGAATACGGTCGGAACCGAGTTCAGACGAGCTTAGGAAAAATTCCAAACTGTAGTAGTGGTTGCGATTATTGTCAAATTATAATGTAAGTTTTTGGGGAGGAGTAGTTTTTCCGATTTTGTCGATAATGGAGAATGCTACCTCATAGTACATAGTGTTGCAGCCAGATGAAACAGGATATCATCTAAATATAGCACCAAAGTAGGTACAAAATAGAAGTAGCGAAAAAGGTTCAGCGTATAGCGACAAAAAATAAGGAGATCGTGTGGAGAGAAAATAGCGAGAAAATTGGACGACCCGAGTAACGAGAAGAAACTAAAACAAGAGAATCTAACGACATAAACTAGTGTGTCAACGAAATATGACATATTATGGTGTTTAAATGAAGCGTGTGCCAAGGGCAATATGCTTAGAATGGACTTTTGTAGAACGGTCTGTGTGAACGCAGACGACAAAGTTTTGGTTCTTGGTGGAGTCTTCCTAACGTTCCCGCGAGAGAAATAGCGAGAACTGGCCCCTGTCTAGGACCTAAGCCTGCACTTTGAAGGTGTTCCTTAAACTGGAACTCAGCCGTGTAGCGAACATTAGTGAGAGCTACCGAATCAGTAGCCATTGAGACTAGCAGAGCTAAGACTGGTTACTTTTGCTTTGATGTTTGTGATATCGGTATTATTGAGAAAACGGTGTTGATGTGGTAGTGAGGTATTTCTCGTAGCGTGCAAGCGAGCGGTGTAGAGGTGGCACTAGACCTCGTATCCCACGCCGAGTTAAGCTCCCCTAGAGCAGTATTTAGCGAGAGCCACAAAATCTTAATCGGAAAAAGAGGCTAGACTCAGGAATTTCCACCACTCCCTACGAGGAATTTAGTGGGAGAACATCCACATTCTAGTAGTACAATGGGAGGGGCATTTCAGTTGGCAAAATAGAAGACTCCCCAAGGTCTGTCTGTGGCCAATGGAGAAGTTGTAGCAACTCAATTGTCTCCAGCCACTTGTTTCTATGGGCTATACCCATTTCCCCAGCTTAGAATTAGTGGTGGCCGGCCCATTGTCCGGCTCTACCGACAATGACATCATGTTATTGACAGCCTGGATTTGCCATCATGTTTTTTCGCGGCGATGAAAAATTTTCGTGAAAGCTGGGGGAGGAGATTAGCAAGGGGAGAACCATAGAATACCGAGGGAAATAGCGAAGATTGCCATTAGAATCATAGAGAAATAGGCCGAGAAAAAGAGCTAAGAAAAAGACTCCCTGCGTGTCTCCGCCAATAGTCCATAAACAAGCTCTCTTTAAGATAATCAATTTAATATATCTGTGATTGACCATGTATATACCAATAAATATCTAGTATATCCATCTGTAGTCGCCTTCGTTGTACTTGGCCAATTATCTAACTACATTTGCTACCACGACTTTTCTTTCTCCAGACTCGCCCTCTAGCTCTTCCGAGGCGCCGCGCTTCTTGATGTGATTCTCTCTGATACTATCCTCGCTAACTTTTCTCGCTAATTCTCCCTAGCCCCTGAGGCTGGAAGTCACGTCGATTTTCTCATTCCACTATAAAAGTTTTGCTATCCCTACCTTTTTCTTTTCTTCCACTTTATTTGCCATCCATCCAGCAATCGAGCTCTCGTACGCAAGCGTCCCTTTAGCTTCATACAACTCCGGGCGTGCCTGATTGTCCGTCAGCCTGCTGCCTTTCCTTTATTTGTCAATTAGTTTTGATTTATAGTTAACGATTGATTCTGGATTTGATCTTGAATTTGAATTTGAGATTGGTCAAAGAAATTGAATTGAATTGAATTGAATTGAATCGGATCGAATTCACAATTTAATAAATTTGAACGATTTCCAAATCCATTCACGTCTTAATATTCGACCGTAATCCTATTCATATCGCTAATCCATTTGCTTCGATCCTACACGTCACATCGTCACCTTCGATATTCATCATTGATCTATTATCTGCGAAGACACCAACATAATTATTGAAATAATCATTCACAATATACTCAATATCAACATTAGTCAGCATCAGCTTCTTCAACTCATTCAACTCTAACGTCATCAACATTGACAACACTTCGACACCATCATATCAATTGAATCGACATTTACAACAGTATTATATAGTCACTTTTCATTAATTATTTCACAATGAGCTCAGACAATCTCAACATCTCTGGATCTGGAACTAAGAAGCCCAAGAACCTCCACATCGCCCACCGGCGGCTGCCCTCGGAATTGACTACGTTGATGGTAGAACAGTACAATCTTCAACGACAATTGGAACAAGTTCAGGCACAACAGAAACAGATTCTCCAGCAGCAACAATTGGCCCAACAGCAGTACGCTTATCCCCCGCAACAACAGCAAATTCAGCATCAATCGCAGCTGTCACAATCTTCGGAACTCATGCCTCCTCCTGGTTATCGTTCTCATCTGAGATCATCATCTACTAATGGACCGGCTAACCAGCAAGCACATAGAAGAACTGGCTCTTCGTCTAACAACGCAGCCCAGGGCCACAACAGAAGACATTCTCTCGGCTTGAACGAAGCGATCAAAGCAGCTGCTAACCAGAGACAGACTAACAGAACCTCCTTGAGCCCTTCTACAACTACACCCTCATCTTCTGGTACTGGATCTAATCCTGCTGTAGTATCTGGAAGTGGAAATGATGACATTGGTTCGTTCAAGTTTCCTCCGCCTCCCTCCAGTGACAATTCTGAATCGCTAAGTCCTCCTTCTTCGTCTCATTCGCGTTCCAGGTCCTTAGCCTACGGTCAGCAATCGTTCAAGTTCCCTGCATCTACTTCTTCGGACAACTTGTTGCCTCCTACTCCTAACTTCTCGATTGGCCAGAGTCCCGAACGTGGTCATCAGAGACGAGGATCTCACTACAGAAGTGGATCACGCAACTTTGATGCCAATGGCATCAACTCTAACTGGAGAGCTCAACAAGGTACCTCAGCTGGCAATGGTAGCAACAGCAGTAACAGCGGCAGTAGTAACAATGGTCATTATCACCAGAGACAGGCCTCTCTGTTAGAGCCACCTCAGGCTTCGTTTGTTCCTGGTCATAAACCTCGTAACAGCTCTTATGGAGGTTCGGTTTCTTCTTTATCCCACTTCTTGCCTGGATCTGGAGGTGGAAATCACGGAAACACTGCCAATAATGGCCGTAAGTCTCTTTTCGCCCCTTATTTACCCCAATCGTCTTTACCAGAGTTGATTAACGATGGTCGTTTAGTTACAGGTACGTTAAGAGTCAACAAAAAGAACAGGTCTGATGCCTATGTTTCTACGGATGGTTTGTTGGACGCTGATATCTTTATTTGTGGCTCCAAAGATCGTAACAGAGCCTTAGAAGGTGATTTAGTGGCTGTGGAGTTACTAGTAGTGGACGAAGTCTGGGATTCTAAGAAGGAAAAGGAAGAGAAAAAGAGAAGAAAAGACAACACATTGAATTCCAGACCTTTGAACGATGATATCCACAACGATGCCACTTCTGCTCCTTCGAACGAGACTGGAATTACACCAGGAGCTTCTATTGAGGATGAAAACGACAAGAATGACGGCTCTGGTTTGGCCAGAAGAGGGTCGTTGAAACAAAGACCCACAATGAAGAAGAATGACGACGTCGAAGTAGAGGGTCAGTCGTTATTATTAGTTGAAGAAGAGGAGATCAATGACGATGTGAAGCCGTTGTATGCAGGTCATGTGGTTGCAGTTGTAGACCGTATTCCTGGGCAGTTATTTGCCGGCACTTTGGGCTTATTGCGTCCAGCACAAGCCGCTCAGGCTGCCTTGGATAAGAAGAGCGGCAAAGAGTCATCAGTACAGACTCCCAAGTCTCCAAAGATCGTTTGGTTCAAGCCTACAGATAAGAAGGTGCCCTTGATAGCAATTCCTACCGAACAAGCACCCAGGGACTTCGTAGAGAATCACGAAAAGTACGCCAACAGATTGTTTGTGGCCTCGATTAAAAGATGGCCTATCACATCATTGCACCCTTTTGGAACTTTGGTTAGTAGATTGGGCAAGATCGAGGACCCCAACACCGAGATTGATTCCATCTTGAGAGACAATAATTTCTTGTGTGACGAGTACCCTGATGATTATTCAGATCCTTCGTCCAACATCTACGATTTGCCCAATGCTGAAGCTGAATTATCCAATCCCGAGAGAATAGAGTACTTGAACGATTACATTATTGCATTTACACAGAATGGTACGTTTGTGGACCATGCTTTGCATGTCAAGCGACTTTCCAATGCCAGAATTGAGTTAGGTTTCCATGTAGTTGATGTATCTTACTACATCAAGCCCGGTTCGACTTTGGACCGGAAATCCAAGAAGAGATCGTCTTCTGTATTTTTGCCTCAGAAGATTGCCCATTTGTTTCCTGAGCTGGTGAACGAAGTGCTCTCTTTCAAAGAAAACGAGCGCAACTTGGCTCTTTCAGTAGTTTTTGAAATTGATACCGCCAACTTTGAAGTCGAGGACTTGTACATCCACGAATCTGTCGTAGTTCCCAAGCAATTGGTGAGCTATGATGCATTTGACTCGATTTTAGAAGGTACCCCAATCGACAGCATCTCTTCTGCTACCTGTGATTATATCAAGACTTTCAGTTTAATAGCTAAAGAGTTCCGTCGCCAGAGGTTGGATAACCGTGAGTTGGGTATTACTCCAAACTTGACGTTATTGGACCAATTGGACGACGAGAAGGTGCGTTTGAACTTGAACATCTTCAAAGACAGTTTAGCCTTCGATATCATCTTTGAAATTTCACACAAGGTCAATAATGTCATCGCTGCTAAAGTTCATGCTGGCTTGGGTGAACAAGCACTTTTGCGTCGTCATCCTTTACCTACGTTGCAGAAGATGGAGACGTTCGTGAGAAAGGCCACAAACTTGGGCTTCAAGATTGACACCACCACTTCATCAACTTTGCAGAAATCAATCTTACTGATTGAAGACCCTGTAAAGCGTAAGTGTATAGAGACGTTGTTGTACAAGTGTATGTCCAGAGGCAAGTACTATGTTGCTGGAAAGCAGGATCCTGACTCATATGGTCATTATTACTTCAATCTTCCGCTTTACACCCATTTCACTGCTCCTTTGAGAAGGTATGCTGACTTGATAGTCCATAGACAATTGAAAACTGTGTTAAATAAGGTTGAAGAGGAAAAGGATTTGGATTCTTTGAAGGCTACTGCTGATTACTGTAACTTCAAGAAGGACTGTGCTGCTAACGCTCAAGCTCAGGCAATCCACTTGTTATTATCTCAGTCTATTAACGAAGTCAGCGAGAATGCCGGTCAGTTGTTGTGTATGGGAACAGTGCTCCAGGTTTATGAATCATCTTTTGATGTGTTTATACCCGAATTGGGAGTTGAAAAGAGAGTCCACGGCGATCAGCTTCCTTTAGTGAAGGCTGAGTTTGACAAAGCTACGCGTACCTTAGAGTTGTCCTGGGAAAAAGGTGTAGATTCTGCCACTTATATTCCGGCGGATGAGCAATCGTCGTTGTCGTACAGAAATTCGATCAAGAACAAGTACAGAACTTCAGCATTACAAGCAGCCAAGTTCCAGAACAAGACTCTTTTGGAAAAAAACAATGTTACAACTGACTCCATCATCGAGAAGTTGGCCAGGTTGAACTTAGAACCTCCCTCTTTGTCTATTCCAGCATTGAAGAGCGGCAGCGGAGCCAGTGACATCGAGTCAGCACAAGGTAAAGAATCTACGAGATCAATGCCTTCTTCGCCAACACAGTCTGAGTTCCCCAAGAACGTCAGAACCAACTCGTCTTCCCTTCTCCAGAACGACGCTTCAGCCGACTCCTTCAATGGATTGGCACCATATTTGCAAGACACCATCACGAGACCAGGCTGTGTTCAAGTCATTAAGGAGTTGAACCAGGTCCCAGTGTTGATCCGAGCTGAAATTGGCATGGCTCTCCCATGTTTGACTGTTCGTGTCTTAAATCCATTTGCAGAGGAACTGTAGTAGTTCCATTGACTTTTTTCTACTTATACGACTTGATGAGTTTCTTTCAAAGTGCTTTCAATTTATTTATTGTTGTTTCCGCTTCTTCGTTTTCAGCATCTCTAACAATAATCAAACTTTAATAAATAATGCGGTATTATGATGAAGTAGTTCTTAATTATTAATATGATTTATTAGGTGCCGTCACTATGTTAAGCTATGCCAAGAATTATCCAATTATTGAAGAGCATACCTAATTCTATAAATACTATGTACCCTATACACTGTTACACATTGACTGATTCATAGTGTTCGTGCTTTTGCATCTAGTATCCACTTATACTCTTGATCAGTATATACTTTGAAATCTGTCTCAATCTGTTTCTGAGTATCTATTTTTGGTTACATGCTCTTGTGATTCAAGTGCTTCTCCAGACATTTCGCTTCCAAGTACTGTTGGCACTCGAAGAGAATGTTAAACTACAAATCTACACCGATTTTTTTTATGTAAATCTTTGCACAAAATAGTGTCTATCGTCTTGAATACCTCAAGATCATTACAGGTCAAGGTACCCTTGGCTATCTTTTTCAATTTGTCATCCTCACTATTCATGCCAACCATAGTGTACAAGATAGGGTTCCCTTCACAGACGTATGTCCAACCTTGAAGCAATGCCGCGTACTGCTGGGTTTCTGGAGTAATCTCTGGAAGCTGTCTATCAACTCATTGGTCTGTATAACCATATGCTTAATGTAGTGACGTTGTTGTGCTGGGATCTGATCGGAAAGCTCATCTGGAAGTTCAATAACCTGGCACAAGACCCAACTACTCTGTCTTTTATGAACTTAATACATTCGAAAACTGTGTCGCAAAATTTATCAACACCCAACCGCATTTTCAATTGATGAATGACCTTTTCTGAAATTCTCTTCATCGTGTACAACTCCCTTTCCGATACGCTTTCTCGAGTCCTTGTTCTAATTTCTACGTTGTCACAAACAATTAGACACACCTTGGTAAGTATCGGGCTCTGCTCACGCAACTGTGTCCATGATATGTAGCTTGGAGTGTAGTCGATATCATAATTATTATCGGTGTGATAGTCTTCATAAGTAATGTGTGGAAGCAGGTATACCCACGGCCCTAATTTGACTGATACCTGCAAACATTTTGCCTATTCTTCGAGCCTAAATCCGTTGGGGTCATCTTCTAGGTTTATATTGTTATTGATTCTTCTATCTTCAACTTCTGCTTTTTGGTAGCGAACTTGATACACTCGTAGACATTCTTGTAGGACTCATCTAAATCCAAATGAAATCTTAACCATATAGTCACATTCCTGTTGATTGCGCTGTATATTCTCTTTTCGCATTCGTCAAAATCACCTGTGTTAAACAGTTTTAGTTCTTCATTCTCGGTATGCATGTCATGAACTAAGTAGAGTTCTCGGGACTGTTCACAGACCTTGTTCCACCCATCACAGAATAGGAGGTATACAGGAAGACATTTGCTGGGCACGGGAAGATGTGCAATTGGGCCAATGACACGGTCCAAAGTCGTTAGCACATATTCAATTTCGTCCCAGGTGAATTGATCGAGGTTTGCAGGTATATCAGACAAACAAGTATATAAGGGATGCTTGAGAAGTGGCTCCCAAGTCGCTTTCTCGCGACGCATAATTTCTACATAAAATTTATGAAAAGATAAACAGTTTTGATGACTTCTAGGACCAAACAGTAATATGAAAATCTATAAAAGAAGATCGCTAATACTAGGCAAGGGTTTGCTAGATTACCCTTCTGAAACTTCTGTACCCCAGTTTAATTTTTCAATTTTTTAGATACGGTTATACACAGGAAGCATCATAAAGAAGCCGCCTAAGGAAATCGAAGAGCTAACCATTTTTCAAACACATTGCCAACGACGGAATTTTAGAGATCATCCTTCATTATATCTCATATCAGCCAATTCAACAATTTGCTGACAGCAGATATCAATCTTGGCAATTTGAAACTCTTCATGTTGTTCCGTGTGATATTATGCACGTGATATGACTCTATGAAAAAAGTTTCAGAGACGTGAAAAATGACTGAACGGCATCAATTTCAACGCTTTCTCCAGCGATAAAAGGCATTGTAGTGCTTGAAAAAGACTGAACGTCTCCCGGTCACTTTGAACATCATGTCTGACACTTCAACCAAAAAATCTGACTTTGGCGAGCACGAAGATATCAACGGAACTTATTCTCCTAGACCTATGTTGCCCATCAAAAGATCTAAGCTCACTGGAAGTTCTGAATTCCATGTAGGTACGCCTCTTCAGACTCGTGTTGCTTCTCCTTGTACATTAAATCCCCCTATTGACAGTGACGGTTTATCATGGCCATCACAGGGAGCAAGAAAGAGAATCGAGCAGACTCCAGAAGAGGCCGAAGCTCGAGAAACTCGTATAGCAGATGCAGTGAAAGTCATTTTGCACGAATTGGGTGAAGATGTAGACAGAGAAGGTTTGCTCGAGACCCCCGAACGTTATGCCAGAGCCATGTTGTTTTTTACAAAGGGCTATGAAGATAATATTAGAGATGTCATCAAGAGAGCTGTTTTTGAAGAGAACCACGATGAGATGGTAATAGTGAGAGACATTGAGATTTATTCGTTGTGCGAACACCATTTGGTTCCGTTTTTTGGAAAAGCCCATATCGCCTATATTCCTAACAAAAGAGTCTTGGGCCTTTCCAAGTTGGCCCGTTTGGCTGAGATGTATGCTCGTAGATTCCAGGTCCAGGAGCGCTTGACGAAACAGATTGCTATGGCACTCTCTGAGATCTTAAGACCTCGTGGCGTAGCTGTTGTAATTGAGGCTACTCATATGTGTATGGTCAGTCGAGGAGTTCAGAAGACAGGCTCTTCCACTACCACCAGTTGTATGTTGGGCTGTTTCCGCGACCACCAAAAGACCAGGGAAGAGTTCTTAACTTTGTTGGGAAGAAAGTAGAGCTATCGTGTACAAAGACTTTATCTCTGATATAATGACATTTTCATAATATGGACTTTGTTGATATCAAAACTTTATTTTTGATACTGAGTCTTTTCATATCTATCTTTCAACACGCACAACCGAACATCAACTGTTCCCAAAGACTAATTAATTGCATAGGCTCCTTTAATTCGTATTTTCATTTCCCTTTACATTTTTGTTTGACCCGGTTAATTAGCGGCTTGACGATGTTATGATATTCAACACCTCATAATTTATATAATTTATAATATCTTCCGGCAGAACCATCTAGAATATTCAGTCGCTCTTATTTACATAAAATACATATATACAATAAGATAGTAGGAACCTACTTAACTTTATTTTACTTCCAATAACATTTTGGATACATCTAGCACTGTTTGATCAGCTCCAAATTGACCCATGATCTGAATTCCATGTTTGCCCCGAGGTACGGATATGGTAGGCAATCCAGCCAACGATGCTGGAACAGTCAAGATATCATTGACGTAGTCATTCAAGAAGTTGGTTTCATTCTGCTGGTGGTACTCTTCAAGTGTAGGAGCACTGCTTATAGCCGTGGGAGCAACCAAGATATCACACCTGTCCAATGTTTCTTTGCCTACATTACTACCGCCCAGAAATACATGCGTAAGATTGAACACTTGGTTGAACTCATTGACAAGTTTCTTTCTCACCTGAGTAGCCTTAATATAGTGATCACCCGATTCTGACGAAAGTGTATAATTTCCCAAGAGAATTCTACGTTGGACCTCTGGCCCAAATCCGTTAGTTCTATTCGCTACAATGAGATCATGAGCTTTTTCTTGGAGATCTCCTGTAGTGTCTCCGTACCTGACTCCATCGTAGCGAGAAAGGTTAGAAGCAGCTTCTGCTGTAGCAAGAGTGTAGTATGACAGCAACAGCTGCTTTATAGAAGGAACGGATACTATCTTGATTGTATGGCCCATGTCCTGCAATTGTGAAAGAACTGAAACCCAGACTTCTTTCACTTCCTGAGAGAGATCCCCTACTACAAACTCTCTTGGAACTCCTACTGTCAAAGAAGTTTTGATGTTGGCATCTTCAGAGTCTTTATATTTCAAGGAGTTCCTTATATCATCAGGCAATGATGTCGGATCCTTGTCGTCATACTTGTCCAAGACATGGTACACTTTCTCTACAGTCTCTATGTCATCAGCAATGATTCCTACGGTGTCGAGAGTCTGAGCGTAAGATATGACTCCCCATCTGGAGATCCTGCCGTAGGTCGGTTTGAAGCCTATGGTCCCACAGTAACTGGCTGGCTGTCTAACCGAACCTCCCGTATCAGTTCCCAAGGCAAAAGTAGCGAGTTTTCCGACTATAGCAGCTGCAGAACCTCCTGAGGAACCTCCTGAAATATGTGGTTTTCCATTTTCAACTTTAACACTATAAAATGGGTTCAATGTCGTGCCATAATGGGAGTTCGTGGTAGAAGAACCCATACCAAACTCGTCCATGTTGCTTTTACCTACCAAAGTCAGTCCAGCAGCTTCTAAAAGTAAAACTACTGTGGCATCAAACGGACTTTTGTAGTTCAGAAGTACTCTAGAAGCTCCGGTAGTGAACTCCTGAGTAGTAACAATATTGTCTTTCGCTATGTATGTAGTTCCGGAAAGACTTCCAACCTGACTTGAAGCAGCGTTTGTGGAAGTTGTAGGAGAATTGAGAGTACCAGAAGAAACGACGGTAGCGTTTTTATCTTCAGAAGTTGTGTCTTTCTTGGCAAGGTCACTGATTCTTGTTGAAATCAAACTGTTCCAAGGATCGGAAGTAGATGTTGAGGTACGATGCACAAACCGACTACAGCTCGGAATAAGATTCCGAGGTCGACCAACAACCTGAACATGAAGCATTAGTAATTCAGCAAAGCTGAGAAGATTGTTATTTACGAATAGAAAGTAATATCGAAGACGTTTTCTTGAAGTCTTAACTATGGTATTGCACAGAACCATAAAGTGCCAGACTCTTCAACTTGTAAAGTATTGCACACAACTTAGCGAGCCATACTAAGATTCACTATGGCTTTTCCTGTGAAATGTTTACTCTAGCCCCAACTCTAACACAAATGTATAACCAGTACCATCAGGAGAAAGTAAAATGTCATATTTATATCTCTACTTTATTTTGTTGCTAGTCACATGACACTACTCCTGTCACGATATACTTCTAACGGCTCATCTCACCTCTTCTCTCTTTCTTATCTAGTACAATGTCGCATTCTGAAAAATTGTGTCGTCCGCAATAAATGTCGCGCCATCAAATTTCTATGACTGATTTCCAGTTTCCCTCCCATCAGCCTTTCCACATCTCAGAATTTTCTCTAGCCAGTTTACAAGTTACTACTCTTTCGTACTCATAGTGTTTCTGACGTTCCTGCCATAATGTCTGTGTTGTATGCTTCCAAAAAGTCTACCTTAGAGGCATTAGCTACCAACTTGAAGCTTTCCCTTGCTTCATTAGCTTTCCAGAAACAAGTCTCAGTTTCTGTCAACGAGGATGCCGAGTCCACCGCTTTGTTGATCAATAAAAAGACCGGTTTTGAGTTATCTGAACCTAATGCTGTAGTCAAGTATCTCTCTAGTGAATTTTCAGATGCTTCCGGTGCCATTGCCTTTGAAGAGTCCCATTTGTACCCAGCTCTCAAAGCTAACTCAGCTGAAAAAATAAGGCAAACTGCGATTCCAGCCTACTTTGAAAAGGCCGAGCTCACAGTAGCTCAGATCATCTTATTCTCTGCCCTCTATCCGGCTTTGAAGGACTCTAAGCCCACTTCTGATTCCACGGAAATAGAAAAATGGTTCCAGGATTTCGCAGCCATTGATGTTGTTGAAATCGGAATCAAGCACGCTCTCTCTATCACCACTTTGGAAAGAGCTAAAGCCGTCAATTCCGGAGCTCAGAAAGTCAAGAGAGGCCATTTGGTCAAGCCACAGGCCGAGAGAATTGTTCCAAAAGACGACGAAAGAAACATCTTGATCACCTCTGCTTTGCCTTACGTGAACAATGTCCCTCATTTGGGTAACATCATTGGCTCGGTGTTATCGGCTGATATCTACGCACGTTACGCTAAGAACAGAAACTACAACGCCGTCTATGTCTGTGGTACTGACGAATACGGCACTGCTACCGAAACCAAGGCTCTTGAAGAAAAAGTCACCCCCCAGCAGTTGTGTGATAAATATCACAAGATCCACAAGGAAGTGTACGACTGGTTTGACATTGGCTTCGACTACTTCGGTAGAACTACTACCCCGTTGCAGACAGAAATCGCCCAGGACATTTTCACCAGGTTACACAAGAACGACTACTTGGAAGAAAGAACTACTGAGCAGTTGTACTGTGAAGAGCACAAGTCCTTTTTGGCCGATCGTTTTGTAGAGGGAACCTGTCCCCATTGTCAGTACGAGGATGCTAGAGGTGACCAATGTGACAAGTGCGGAAACTTGCTTGACCCCTTGCAGTTAATCAAGCCACGTTGTAAAGTAGATGGTGCCACACCTGTTGTGAGAGAATCGACTCATATCTACCTTAAGTTGAATGAGTTGGAAGGAGAGTTGGCTGAATGGGTCGAGCATGCCTCCTCACATGGTGAATGGTCTAAGAATGCTAAGACCATCACAGCATCGTGGATTAAGCGGGGCTTGGAACCCAGATGTATCACCAGAGACTTGTCTTGGGGTACGCCTGTTCCATTGGAAGGGTACGAAGAGAAGGTGTTGTATGTGTGGTTTGATGCCACCATCGGATACGTTTCTATCACTGCAAACTACTTCAAAGACCACAATGATGCCGACTGGCGCAAGTGGTGGAAGAACCCCGAAAATGTAGACTTGTACCAATTCATGGGTAAGGACAACGTTCCTTTCCATACAGTAGTTTTCCCAGCTTCACAAATCGGTACCAGAGACATCTGGACTAAGTTGCACCACTTGAGCACCACCGAATACTTGCAGTACGAAAACGGCAAGTTCTCCAAGTCCAGAGGTGTAGGTGTGTTTGGTAACTCTGCTAAAGACACTGGTATCCCAGCCTCGGTCTGGAGATACTACTTGGCTTCTGTGAGACCAGAGACGTCTGACTCCCAATTCTCGTGGGAGGAGTTCGTCACCAAGAACAACTCGGAATTACTTGCCAACTTGGGTAACTTTGTCAACAGAATCGTTAAGTTTGTCATCGCCAAATACAATGGGGTAATTCCCGAATTTGACACGAAGAACGTGCCTGACTACGATAAATTTGAAGTCGAAGTCAACCAGTTGTTGAAGTCCTACGTCGACGCCATGGAAGCTGTCAGCTTAAGAAAGGGTTTGGAACTCGCTATGGCCATCTCATCTCGTGGTAACCAGTTCTTGCAGGACAACAAGTTGGACAACTCGTTGTACGCCAACCTTCCAGACAAGTCGGATGCCGTTGTCGGTGTAGCATTGAACTTGGTCTATTTAGTCAGTGCCATTATTTTCCCTTTCATGCCTGAAACTACCAAGCAGATCAACGAGATTTTGAACGCTCCAGCCTTGTCCATCACTGACAAGTTCGAGTTGGTGTTGGAAGCTGGTCACAATATCGGCAAAGCCCAGTACTTGTTCAAGAGAATCGACGAGAAGAAGATTGCTGAATGGAGAAGCTTGTATGGGGGACAGCAAGAGAAGAAATAGAGAAAAATATAGATTTATGGTAGAGTGTTATGATGGTATAAACAATATATGTTTAATGTATATAGCTAGAGTAATTGTAGCGCTAGTGGCATATCTATTATAGATTTTGTAGATATAATGGCAAATGTGGATTCTAAACTGCTGTACAATTTAATTATTATAATTACGAAGTAAAATCGAAATAAACACGATGCAATTATAGACAACCATCTGTTATCCATTTATCTCTCCACGTTCTTACGTAATAAAGAATGGGTGCAAAAATTGGAATCCATTCAAGATAGTACGTGCCGCGCTACCGTGTCTCGGTTGATGTCGGGTTTTTGTTCCGACTGTGATACCCGGCCTACAAAATGAAATTAGGCAGGTGATTCTTGAGGTTTGCGAGCCCGAAGAAATTCACAGCCGTAGTCTATCACTGTCCCAGAACCGGGCTCTGAAGATGAGTTAGCCACCGCAACTATGCCGATAGAACTTACTGATTATGTGTGGATAGACTAGAAAATGGACCTGTCAAAACCCCCTCCGAATTAGGAGTCCTGATCTGGTAATGTACCCCGGGTTTTTTATGCTTCCCCACCAGACACATATTCGCAACCGACCGTCTTTTCCCCACTATATAAGGAACGGTTATTGCACCACATTTGCGATATATATTTTAGCAGGGTGTATAAATTATAAAAGGAGATCAAATCACGAGATTTCACCACTGGAGATTGTTGTTTTGTGCGTAATCCTACCGGGATATATATATAAGGACGATATCCAGTTTTCATAGGAATTCAGTTCGTTTGGTTTCACTCTAGCCTTTTAAAAGCGTTATTTCATTTCTTTAACTAATACTAGATGTTGACGGCTCTTAAGCCTGGTTTATATGGCCTTTTCACCGGTGCGGTTCTTCCCCCTATAGTGACCAGATTCTGGTTGGTTCCCAGCATCAACCAGGAACAGTTCGACGATATCAACAGATTGAAATTCCAGATAGACCACATGGGATGGCACATCCGTGAACTCGAGGAAAGAAACGGAGTAACAGAAGACAAGATCTACGTTCCTGAAAGCTACTACCAATATGGGTACTGAAAAAAACGGGGAGATCCTAGAACAATTATGAGAACTTCCAAAAGGATACTTCCACAGCCGAGCACGGATTTTCTACTAGATACGAGTAAACTAATAGACGAAGGTACTAGTAGAGAAAGATGTACAAGAAGACGTATTAGGTCGTAGCTGTCATGCATGGCTAAACGAAGCAAGTCAGAGGCATATCTTTAGATCCATTTACAAGGAGTTGCCAGTAGATCTCGTGGCCAAACGATAGTAGGTGCTCATTTGATGATTCTCATGTAGATTCATTTAAACGCTACTTTATGCATATTAAACATTAATAAATTATATGATATCATAAATAAATGACAAGTAGTTTATGTATTGTAGTTGTCGCTGTTGACCAGTCCTTCTTCATCAAAGAACGACTCCTCGTCGTCATAAAACTCATTATCCTCTTCCTCTTCCTCTTCCTCTTCATCATCAAGAACATTCTGCTGTTGCACAAGCTCATCCATATCCTCGGTTGTTATCTTGATATTGGAACTCTCCCAATTGCTCAATTCACTGGCGTTATTTAAGTCTCCGCCAGTTAAAACTCTGATCAAGTTCAACTTGAAGTCCTTCGTCTGCTTAGCAAAATCTATACGTGTCGGCTTATGTTCCTTAACATCTGGAGAATGGCCAATACTCTGCCCAACACGAATTAGAGTCTCTATACATGACTTGGAGTTGTTCACAAGATCAGAATCAAACTTGAAGAACCGCTTCTCGAAAAGAAGAATTATGGTAGAACCACCAAACTTGAAATAACCAATCTCGTCACCTCTTTTGACTACATCGTCCTCTCCTACAGTAAGCACAATTGACCCAACCATCATAGCACCTACAGCTACCATTACCATTGTTCCAAAATTTTCGGTCTTGATAGGAATGATGGCTCGCACATTTTCTCCAAACACATCCAACTCAGATCTGATAGCCATAGGGTTGACAGTGTAATACTCTCCATCAATGTTTTTGATGTTTTGAATAATACCGTCCACAGGACAATGGAATCTGTGGTAATCTTGAGGAGCAAGCCTGAAAATACCAATGGAGCACTTTGAAGCTGAGTATATATCTGTATTCTCAAAATTGTTGAAGTTACCGTTGAACAATTTAGCAATAGTAAAATTCTTACCCTTAATCCATAATTCAGTTGCGTTATTGATATCGGTAAAGGCAGTACAACGACAATCAGCAGGAGAAACTACTATTTGCAGATCATCAGGGCAATCTATGGGTCTTGCTCCTTGCTTCAATCTTCTATAGAAAAACTCATTGAATGAAGCATAGTGGGAAGGATTAGTCTCAAGACATTCCGATAAGTTCAACTTGTGGAACTTGATGAAAGAGTCTATATCATTTTTCAGCTGATAGTTGTCGAACTTGATTCCCTGTTTGACACTCAATTTCTTGAGCAAAATTCTGATTCTCTTAGTCTTCGCCTTATCCAACCCCTTGTATAGCAAACGGATTCCCAATCGCACGTAGACACCCATCTTCTCTTCCATGATAAGACCGGTGTTTCTGTCCTGAACCAAGATATTAGCATTATTTCCTCCCAAAACATACTTACCATATGTCATCTTGATCAAAACCTTGGAAAACCACTTTCGAGAAGCTGATTGTGGTGTTGTATATGTAGCAACTAGCAATTTGTTCACAATACTCCAATCTTTAGAAGCACAGATAGCTACGTGGGTAATGATATCTCGGTCGATCTTTTTGTTAAGTCTCTTGTTCAAACAAATCGGACACTTATCGATCTCAAAGATCTTGTATTCACCCTCACTTTTGGCAGAATTTACATGTTCTTCCAAGCAGTCAATTATCTCACTATGGGACAAGAGGTCCCCTCCCCAAGTCAGTCTGCCTAGCTTTTCATAGAAAGTAGCCACTAACTCGTCACTGTTGCCACAACCAAGAGTGTCTAACAAGGCTATCAACTCAAAGTAGTCGTAGGCATTCTCCTTGTCGTTGAGATTGTACTGTTCCAAAAGTATGGCCCAGAATCGTCTTCTCAAATTCTCATAGGTTTCAAATCTTACTCGGATCTTCAACTCAGGATTATACTTCTCTTTGAACTTATCCTTGTACAAGTCTAGCTTGAGATTCATAACCTTGAAACTGGAAGTATCACCTTGTTCGAGAGTCACTTTTTTCCTGAATTTCTTTTTACGAATGGATGGAATCAAATTGTCATCATCCAATATTCGGATACTCGAATGCAGTGGAGAATCGTTATCACCAGTAGTGAATCCACCATCTACTAAATTCAAAGGCATATAAGAGACAGACTTCCTTGGTATACCAGTTCCAAGAGAACTTGAAGCAACCATGGGCAATGCCGTAGATACCTGTGTGATATCCTGAATCGGAATCGTTACATGTCCCACGTCGTCATGGAAAGAGAAATGGTCCTTATCCAAGATAGAAAACTGAATGTTAAACTTGCTTTCATGAGGCAATATTTCGAAGGCCACTCTTTCGTTAAAGATTGGATTCAATGTATGGCGCTTCCAACTTGTTCTGAATGTCTTTTTCCCGAATGTGACTACTACAAATGGATCCATGTCAAAAGAAGCTCTGGTGAAACTTTTTAGTGGTGGTAGATCTGAACAAGAGACGATTTCTATGAACATAACTCCAAGAACTTCTCTATTTGATAAAGCAAACTTATCCTGAAATAAGGATGATCTTTTAAGAGCCAACTTTCTCAACTTGGAACGTTTTGGACTTTTGGTTTTCACTTCATCTCCTGTAGACAAAAGAACAGAATCGCTTTCCGTTGCAAGTCCACCATCTGAAGATATCATGGACATCTCTGAAATAGAACTAGCGTCATCTTCAGCAGGAGAAGAAGATACCCCATTAAAATGTGGATTGTGAACTTTAAGAAACAGAGTACCAGAAGTGGGTTCCTCAACAAGAGATTCCATATCTGAAACATCCACTAAGGTATTGGAAGCCTTATAGGTTTCCCTGTAGAACCCCTGTTCGTCCGGTTTAGTACTCGTTTCAAATTCCGGGTCTATTAAGGATTTCATCCAGTTCTTGAGAAGCACTGCCTTTTCAGCCTCGGTAGAATCAGAAACCACATACTCCTCGCTTACATTTAAATCATCTACTTTGTTATACAAGTCGTTCATGTTATGCTCTCTTCCCGTCAAACATTGGTTATCGTTATCGTCAGTTGATTCCGGGACCGATTCAATAGCTCTTTCATCTTCTGAATGTTTGAGCTGTTTGCGCTGTTTTCTAGATACTTTCTTTCGCTTTACTATCAACTCAAATGAGAGCAAAAGTGATCCTGTGACAAAACTGTGGTACTCGCTGTTGGAATATAACTTGTACCACTTGAGATCGCTCCAACTTTTGAAACTTGCACTGCCGAGGTTAAAGATGTCCTTCACCCATAAACGAAGCTCACCCAAGTAGTTTCTGTACCGCTTGTGTTTATCCCAGACAGTTAAGATTAATAATTGAGAGTATGAGTTGAGCTTGAGCGGAATCACCAACTCATCGTCCCATGATGGTTGACTGGTGTTCAATTTACGAGATGTTTGTTTCTTGATATCGTTCATAACCACAATCAAGAGGGGGTTGACACTTTTCTTGGAGGAGTACTTAGTAGCCTCTGCGCCACCATTTTGAACTAGGTCAGCAGCACGATTAGCATTGATTTTTACAAACAACTGGAACTCCTGACTAATATTAAAGAGAGATGCTCTTTCTACTGAAGCCTGTGATGAAACTGAGTTGGACTTGGGTCTGGACCCAGTCTTGATACCTCTTCTCATGTAAGAACTTGTAAAGGGTGGGACTAGAGGAAGATTCTACAATTCATAGAATGTAGCAGATTCAACTTAAAATGTAGAATTGAGATTCAAATGCAGATTCGTGAAGGGAAGTATTTTGGTTATAATTTTTCTGTTTCAGTCAGTATCTTTATTATTTCTTCACTTTTTCACTTGATGGTCAATTTTTCACTATTCGATGCTCGGAAAATTATTTCTTCTTGACTTTCGACTTGTTCAGAAAATGCAAAAACTCAAATGTGTCTACTATCTCTTCTATAAAGAACTCTGGACCGTTTGGAGTGGTTCACTTCAGACAGTGTTACAAAAAGAGACAAAGTCCATATAGTGGCTATTCCATCGCTTATCTATCCCCACAATTCAATTCTCAACCCAATGTGGAAGTCGCACAGTCTTGAATTGGGTGCAAAGAATGATACGAATGGGACCACAGGTCTCAGGATAAGGAATAGACAATAAGGAGCAATATTTGTATGCAATGACTATAAATGGTAGATAGAATATTCCAGTAAAGTAGCAATGCAAGTAATTAGTAGAACTACTATTTACTTGAAAGAATTTTCCGGATTTGTTTGTATATTGCATGAAGTATAAGGTTTCAGCAACAAAACACTATTATTAAATCGTAGCAAAAGAGAACATATTACTTTAAGTACATATTACTTTAAGTACATAATGCTTTGAGTATCTCTCAGTATACAGACTTAATCAAAAGTATTAGCGTTTAATATAACGTCGGTATAAAAGTATGCAATAGCTGAATATTAGTATATTCCATAAGCACATAGCACCTCTGTCAATCTCGTGAATCAACTCATCAACATATCCACAACTCTCTTGACACTCAATCTCTTGATGTCAGTATACGTCTGTCCAGTACCTACAAACATGATAGGAACTCTTGTGGCCATGACCATATTGATCATGGTACCGACCAAGTCACCAACAGTATCCACCTTAGAGATGATGAAGAAGTCCAAGCTACGTTTCTTACCAAAGGCATTGTTGAAGTTGATAGCCTGCTCTACCGAGTCTGTTCCAACCAATGCCTCACCCACCATAATGATCTTGTCTGGGTTAGCGGCATCACCAAACTTCTTCAACGGAGCCATAAGCTTAGTGTTGGAATGGGTTCTTCCAGCAGTATCAATTAAGACTATGTCAAACTTCTCGGACGCAGCATGCTGGATAGCCATCTTAGCCGTGGTAACCACATGATCACCGGAACCATACCCTTTTTCAAAGATGTCGATTTTAGACTCACCATTAGAAGACTGGCTATTAAGTCTTTGCAAGTTGTTCACATGAACTTTCAACTGTTCCACTGCCCCAGATCTGAAAGTGTCACAGGCACATATCAACACATTCAAGTTGTTCTGCAAAAACCAGTAGGCCAACTTGGCCAAGTTGGTTGATTTTCCAACACCGTTCACGCCTACGACTGAGATTACATACGGCCTTGGATTGGCAGAGTTACGCTTGATGTCATAGAGCAAGTCTGTAGAAACATTGGGAGTCAAGATCTTAGTCAACTCTTCCGTCAACGTTTGCTTATACAAGGTCAATGTGACATTTCTCTGATTGCCCAACTTGTCCCTAATTTTGTCTATGATTATTTTTGCAGTGTTTGGTGCGATATTCTTGGAAATTAACTGGTCGTTGAACTTCTTAGAGACCTCTTCAATGTCAATAGAACCACCCAAAAATGATGTAATTTTGCTCAAAAAGCCGCCTGAATTACCATCAGTCCTGTCGTCATCATGATCGTCAGACTCTTTCAAAATGTCGTTAAGCTCGTTTACAAGAACAAGCTCGTTCTCATGAACAAATGCACTTTCGTCAATATGTAAGACCCTGTCGTCACCAACAAAACCATCACCATCGCCGCTGGCCGAATAGTCTAATACAGAGTTATCTACATTTTCCACCATCTCGTCACCGTCCCACTTTCTCATCTTTTTGTTGTGAGTTTGTTTGACATTACGTCTTACTGGGGTAGAAGTTCCAGAGTTGGGTACACTTCCTGCTGGAGTTCCGCGGGCCAGAATTGAAGCCAGCACTACGGGGCTATCTACATTCAGCTTGAGCTTCATCAACTGATTGAACTGCAAATCAACCAATTTTTTCAACTTCCCATAGCTATCTTCAGAATCACTTTCAGTCACGACTTTATTATACGTCTTGAGAATCCCACTGAGAGTCTGCTGGATTTTATCTCCATCAATAGTCGTCACTGCATCAAAATACAACGCAACATACACGTCATCTCGCCTATATCCGTAAAAGCGCTTTTGGTGCAAACTCTTGGTGTAGAAATTGGTCTCGAGTTCTACGTGCGTAGAGTTCACGATATTGTAGATGAACTCGTTGAACGGTGTGATCCTGTTGTTGTACTGGTACTCGATTCTTCCTGACGGCTTGAATATTATAAGAGACTGCGACATTCTACGATTTTTGTCAGTTTTTCACAAATCTCTTCCAACAAATGGCCCGCTATTATTACTTCTAAATCCAATACTTCTGAAGTTACTCAGTGCTTAATCTGTGAAAAACTGTCGATAATGGATGGTTATATGCAATACGGCTAAATGACCTTGATCGAGGTAATCTAAAAAGACTGTGAAATTATGGAAAATGGAGTTAATGATGCCATGGAACAGATGGACGTATTCTTCAAATTATGATCTAGGATTGTGTGTACCCAGAAACAACAAATTGGTTCTTTTGGATGAAGTTAGCTTCAATTCTACAAGTTAGGGATCTGGTGGAGATTTGATTATATGCCGTACACTTATACTAGGATAAATCTCCATTGATGGACATAAATTTATACCATATTCAAAAAGTAGATTACACACTTAATAAAGTTAATTACTCTACTACGACCCTTGGAGATTCTTTTTGCAAGAAGTCAGCAAAACTTCTTCATCAAGAGTAGATTTAAAAAATAACGTCACAGACAGGATTCGAACCTGCGAAGGAAAATCCCAACACCTAAACCGCTCAAGCATAGCAGGGTGTCGCCTTAACCACTCGGCCACTGTAACTGTTAGTTACGAGAACAGGGACCAAAATACGTTGCAGTAAATGCTAAAACGCACGTGATCTCTATTTTGAAAATACTATAACTTCCAGTAGCAAAATGTTTTTGATGTTAGAGTAAGTGAATGTGGTTTACATTGCCACCTTAAATGGCACATTCAGTCAATTCTTCAGCAGCTAGCTAATTGTGTCTGGGAACACGTCCCTTAATTTGAGCGACTAAGACAATATGCCAACGCGCACGACCAACACAACACCAAACAAACAATTCTTCTAATTGTGAGAGCTTCCGAAAAAGTCCAGAT
This sequence comes from Scheffersomyces segobiensis, assembly GCA_030564745.1. NCBI lineage: Eukaryota > Fungi > Ascomycota > Pichiomycetes > Serinales > Debaryomycetaceae > Scheffersomyces > Scheffersomyces segobiensis. The sequence goes on along the minus strand of JAKTZB010000017.1, from coordinate 84,441 downwards.
CACACTCTTTCTTTTTATTTCAGTCAGCCAACGCAAGAGACTTTGGTATTCAAACACGCGCGACTCTATCAGATATATATACGAAGAGATTTGAAGACACTCGAGCTTAACAGAGCTGAACATAAAAGTTGATTCACATAGAAATTTCAATCATAGAGAGGTTCAATAAACCATAGATACTTCATCTAAAACCTTTAATAGTGACGTACTCAAGCATCACTCATTTCAATCATATATAGGCCACAGTACAGTCTTTGTATTGCTAATCATAGACAGCAAAAAATAATTTCATCATCATGTCTTACTATCAGCAAGATGCACAGAACATGCAATTCTACCAGTCCAACTACGCCAACTCGTACCAACCACAAGGTGGCAACATCAGTGGTAGTGGCTTGGGTGCGATGGATAACAGTTTTGGTGCCAACATCGATGTTTCCGGAGTAATGGGCAATGGTGAGTTGACTCCAGGACTTCTCGCTGCTTTCGGCACTGGTGGATATCCTGGAGAACCACCTCTTTTGGAGGAACTCGGTATCAACTTCCAGCATATCAAAGATAAGACCTGGGCTGTTTTGAATCCACTCAAACGTGACATAGATCCCGAGATCATGAACGACTCGGACTTGGCTGGTCCCATTCTTTTTGTATTGCTCTTCGGAACATTGCTACTTTTAGCTGGGAAAGTGCAGTTTGGCTATATATACGGTGTAGGAGTCTGTGGTACTGTAGGGTTGCATTACTTGTTCAAGTTCATGAGCAATGATGTTCAGAGTGACTTAGTACGGTCGACGTCGGTGATAGGCTACTGTTTGTTGCCATTGGTATTGATCAGCGTGATAGGTGTGGTGATATCGTTGGATAATTTGTTGGGCTACCTCTTGAGTGCATTTGCTGTTTTGTGGTGTACTTACTCTGCTTCCGGATTCTTTGTGGCCGTGTTGAAGTTGCATAATGCCAGACCTTTGGTGGCTTATCCGTTGTGTATGTTCTACACTGTGTTTGCGTTCATGGTGATTTTCGTCGAGAAGGTCGATATCAAGAAACAACAATCTTAAATGTTATATAATCGTCATATACAATGCTTCATATTGTAAGTATGAGTTATCATATAAAAAACAATGTCTAATGTATGTAAAAAGGTATCATGTTGCTATAACCTATGGAGAAAATATCGTTGTTAAGAAATATTGGTGCACACTGTCTTTGGGTTACGAGTATTAAATATCAACTAAATGATCATATATATTCAGAGAGGTCAATACAATCCAATCTCCCTCTTTAGTCTTATATTTTATTCTCTAAGGTTTCAATATTCTTCTAGCTCAATTTGAGCACTTCACTATGCTCACTCCACAGTTCGCCCTTAACTATGGCCATAGATTTACAATATGCCAGAAGTGAAAAATTCCATAAATGTACTTAGAATATATCTGCATTATTCGCTTAATACTAAATGAAAACACTCCCCAGACTCTCAAGGGCAAAAAACGCCTTGCGAGGTGTTCGGTTCACATCTTCGAAACCTTTTTACATCTCTACGCCCATTTTTTACGTGAATGCCAGCCCTCATTTGGGCCATCTCTACTCCATGCTTTTGGGGGATACAAGAAGCAGATGGGAAAAACTCGATCCACAGAAGCTGGCGTATTTCTTGACGGGAACAGACGAACATGGTTTGAAGATCCAGACTGCAGCAGAAAAAGCAGGCGTTACTCCGAAGCAATTGGTCGATTCAGTCTCTCAGAACTTCAAAGTATTGGCTGAGAAGTTCAATGTAGACTACGACAGATTCATGAGAACAACCGATACTGATCATACTCAAGTGGTCCAGTATTTCTGGAATATGATGATGGAAAAAGAATTCATCCATGAAGGCTCCCACACTGGTTGGTACTCTGTCAGCGATGAGACTTTCTATCCAGAGACCCAGATAGAAGAAGTTGTGGACGAGAACGGATCCAAAAAGATGATCAGTTCCGAGTCAAGAAGCGAAGTTGTTTTTCAGGAAGAAGAAAACTACTTCTTCAAGCTATCATACTTCCAAGATCAGCTTATAGCTTTCCTTGAAGAGAACCCCAAGTTCATCTTACCTGAACATAGATACATCCAGATCTTGAACATTCTCAAGGAAGCACCTTTGCCTGATTTGTCTATTTCTAGACCTTCTTCAAGGCTCAAATGGAGTATAGAAGTGCCCAATGACCCTGAGCAGAAGATCTACGTGTGGTTTGACGCTCTTCTCAATTATATAACGGCTACGGGTTACCCCAAGACTTTCTCCGTCGAGAACAACAGATTCGTTACACCGCCAGAAAACCCCTGGCCAGCAACCCATATTGTGGGCAAGGATATTATAAAGTTCCATACGATCTATTGGCCCATTTTTCTCCTAGCCGCAGGCATAGATTTGCCCAAGCAAGTGGTCGTACACGCGCACTGGTTGAGCGACGGGTTCAAGATGAGTAAAAGTTTAGGCAACGTTGTAGATCCGTTTGATATCTTGGAGTACTATGGTGAAGACGCTGTTAGATTCTTCTTAATGGAAAACTCAAACATCCAGGACGATTGTAAGTACCGCGAGGAGCTTCTCCATCAGACGAGAGAAGCTATTATTGGCAAGTATGCAAATTTGATCTCTCGATGTGGAAACAGTAAGTTCGATATTAGAAAAAGCGTGGAAGATTGTAAAAACAGTAGATTCAACGACATAGATACTCTTATTAAAGAAAAGACGTTGAATAAGGACCAAGTTCAGAATATAATCGAAGCTAGAGACAACTTGGTAGGCAGTCTTAATGAATTGTACGCTAGTATGGATTCGAAGCTTGCTGATTTTGATCACCTGCGAGCCATCCAGAACTGGTGGACTGCTGTCTACTACGGCAACCAACTTTTCCAGTTATCAGAGCCGTGGCTTTATACAAAGTTCTTGAAGGATGCTGAGGTCAGTGAAGCCGATAAGGAAAGCTACCGAATTCTACAGAATTATTTTGTGTTTTTGGCTTCTGAAACTATGAGAATCACCTCGATTGTAATTGCGCCTATTATGCCTCGTTTGTCGGAGAAGATCTTGGACAGATTGAATGTAGCTGCTGGAGCCAGAAACTCCGAATTCTGTGTTGTAGGAGCTGATTTGCAGTTTGGAGAGGGTGCAAATTCAAAACTGCATAAGTTGCCAATCGAGAAGGTGGCCTTGAGGGGTAATTAGATGTAAATACTTTAGACTTGTAGATAGACATTGATGAATATGAATACACTGTACAATAATGCTTTCTGTTCACCTACGAAGGAGAGATTGGATTGGTGCCTGTCGTAGATCTTCATGGCCACAGCCACTCTATTTTCTCAATTCCAACAACGGGGTGGCCATCTGTAGCTTTGGAAGTACTATTGATTCTCCTCTTCCGTTTTTACAAGACCTCTCAGTTGTTCGTGAGAGCTCTACATAAAAAATGGGTGCAAAAATACTTTACTTCAAACACTGTCTCAAATTAAAATCATTCAAAAACGAAATATTTTTCCCAACAGAAGATGGACTTTGACCTTATACTATATTGTCCAGAAGACAGATGGCGGTATCTCAACATGAAAAGTCAACTGTGTGAATGTTATATTCCCTGGATATCGTGCAGATTCCACTTGAGTCGTAAACAGAAAAGTCGTATAATTGAGTAACCTTACTCTTTTTTTTACATTAAAGAATGCTTCAAACAAACCACAGCTGACACGGCGTATCACTGTTTGTCTTGAACACCACATCTTACGCCGTATCATATACTTAATCCGGGGCATACACCATATACAATTTGCACTATGTCTTATATATTGCGGTGTTGGTTTTGTCTCAATCCAAGTGTATATGCCGTCCTTGCCTTCTATCCAAAAAAACCGAAGCTCTTTAAATATAACTCTGATAAAAATGTCAAGTCCCTACGACGACTCTGAAATTTTTTACCTAGCCATAATAAATGGCTGCAAATTTTAGTTGCAGATCAAAGAGAATTACGTCCGCATATATGGTCGCAAATTGCTCAGAGTGGAAATGTGACTACTGGCCCGACGAAGAAGCCGACAACCAAAAAAATCGGAGATTTCTGGGACACAGCTGGATTCATCTGCCTTCCACAACACCGGGGTCAACTTCATATTGTCCGATTCTAACTTTAAACGGCGATGGCTTTAACTTTTGTAATCTGGACGGGGCTATATTAGTTTCAAAATGGCGTGCACAAACCGTTTTTTTGCTATGGTTACGCAGCCCTGGTGTGCTTCTGCGCAGTCCCCAAAAACCAGAAACTCCAAAAAGTAGGAATTGGCACTTATTTGTTTTCCAGTAAGTTGTAATTCTCTAAGTAAAATCGCAAATTGGGTGGGTCCGACACGAAATCGTACTACGTAGTTGGAATTTTATCCCGTATCGATTGCAGTTGTCGCTAGTTTTTTTTCGGCGTGATTTTCTGTCCCCACAGACGATTTTCAAAATCAAATATATCCATAAAGCACCTAGCTAAACCACCAGTTAGCTGAGAAATTGGATTTCCGCTCAATTATCTCATTTTAATCTCCATTACTGGATTACTCATCTGATTGCAATCATAATCATATTCTTTTCATTATGGGAAGCAGGCTGAAAAGGAGAATCGTTGATGACGAAGACGATTTGGATTTGGACGTAGACATGAATTCCGATTTAGACGTAGGTCTGCGGAGGCGTCCTCGTGCTGTCCGTTCATATAGGGAAGAAGCCGACGACGATTTTGGTGAAAGCACCGAGGAAATTGAAGACAATCTAGGACAAAATGGAGACGATCATGGAATTAAAGATGAAGCTCCGGTTCAAGATGACGTCGCACAAGTTGGAATTGAACCAGAAGAAGCCAAAACTGTCATAGAGTTGAAGAACGATGACAAAGAAGATGACGATTTCGACGAACAGGAGATTTCTCTGGAAGAAAAAGATGAAGATGGAGACGACTATGTGGAAGGAGACGATGATGACGAAGATGACTTTCCCGGTTCCCGTAGAAGACGTAACCGGAAAAAGACACTGGTGAAGAAGTTAGACCTGGAGGATGAAGATTTCCAGGATGAGGATGTCATCAGCGAAGAGGATGAGTTTGTAGAGAAGTTGCAGCGCAAGCAGTTTATTGCCAGCGACGAAGAAAACATGTCTGGCGAAGACTATGGCTACGGAGATGCGCCTCCACGTAAGAAAAAGAAGAAGTCTAGATCAAGGTCTAGATCCATAGAACCATCGCGTGGTCGCGTGACGAGATCTGGCAAGCTGATTGAAGAAGTAAATGTAGTTGCTGACGAAACTAAAGACAGCGACGATGACGATATCCAGAAAGAGATAGCTGATTTGTACGATTCTTCGCCAGTAACGACCCCTGTAAAGCACAAATTGCGAGACCGAGTTACCAAAGTAGACTACACTATTCCTCCTCCATTGACAAACGACCTACAGCTCGATTCCATGCGTAATGGAACCCCTCCATATTCTGCTGGAGGATATCGCGGAAGGGGACGAAGACCTGCTGCTAGTAAAAGCGAATATAGAAAGATACTCTTTCCTACTGCTGGTCCTTTTGGCGGAAGCGATGTGATCTCGGTATTTGGAACGAACATCCCTCCTGGTGGTATACCTGTTCCTGGCTTAATTGGAAATAGTGCCAATTTAACTGCTATTGGCCAGAACTTGGACGATTCCGACTCTTCAGACGAAGAAATCACACCTATAAACGGCGAAGCTACAATCTCTAAGAAACCAGTATTGTCAGCTCTTAGTGGCAATAGTAATAATGGGAGATTGATCACTGGAGGTACCGACCCAAAAGATAAGAAAAAGAATAGTCTCAGCGATACCGATCCGTTAGGCATAGACATGAATATCGACTTCTCCGTTGTGGGAGGCTTGGACAACTATATCAACCAGCTCAAAGAGATGGTAGCCTTGCCATTGTTGTATCCTGAGTTGTACCAAAACTTCGGCATTACACCTCCCAGAGGTGTTTTATTCCATGGACCACCTGGTACTGGTAAGACGTTAATGGCAAGAGCCTTAGCTGCCAGTTGCTCTACAGAAGAGAGAAAGATAACCTTCTTCATGAGAAAAGGAGCTGATTGCTTGAGCAAATGGGTAGGAGAAGCTGAGAGACAGTTGAGACTTCTCTTTGAAGAAGCAAAGAATCAACAGCCTTCGATCATTTTCTTTGATGAAATCGACGGTTTGGCACCGGTAAGATCTTCCAAACAAGAACAAATCCACGCCAGTATAGTTTCTACCTTGTTGGCATTGATGGATGGTATGGATAACAGGGGCCAGGTCATCGTAATTGGTGCAACTAATAGACCTGACTCCATCGATCCAGCTTTGAGGAGGCCTGGTAGATTCGATAGAGAATTCTACTTTCCTTTGCCTGACATCAACTCCAGAAAGGACATCCTCAAGATTCACACTAGAAAATGGACTCCTCCTCTTGCTGACCTGTTTGTGGAAAAGATTGCTGAGTTGACTAAAGGATACGGTGGTGCAGATTTGCGAGCTCTTTGTACAGAGGCTGCTTTACACAGCATCCAGAGAAAGTATCCACAGATCTACCAGACGAATGAAAAACTTGAAGTGCACCCTTCCAAAGTTAAGGTGATAGCTAAAGATTTTATGAAGTCTCTCGAGAGAATAGTTCCATCAAGTGCCAGATCTACTTCTACAGGTTCGGCACCTTTACCAGATCATTTGAAATCGTTATTGCAGGACACTTTAACTGAAGTAACGTCCAAATTAAATGATTTACTTCCTGATGCTGTAGGATTACCTGGAAAGAAGAAGTTGACTGCTTTGGATGAAGCTCTTTACTTGGATCCTTCTACTGGAGATGAGGATGGAGGTTTTGCCAGGCAGCAACTATTGAGAAACTTGGAGAATTCTCGTGTTTGCAAACCTCATTTGATGATTTCAGGAGAAGCAGGTAACGGCCAGCAGTATTTGAGTGCAGCAGTGTTGAATTATTTGGAAGGTTTTCAAGTACAGTCGTTGGATATGGGCACAGTATTTGGTGAAGCTACTAGAACTCCTGAACTGAGTGTAGTGCAAGCGTTTATAGAAGCCAGAAGACACCAGCCATCGATTCTCTTTATTCCAAATATCGATATCTGGTTCCAAGTGGTTCCTCAATCAGCCAAGGCTACCTTGACGAGCTTGTTGAGAAATCTCAAGAGCAACGAAAAGGTTCTTCTTCTTGGTATAGCTGAATCTCCAGTAGACGAACTTGATTCTGAAGTCCAGGTTCTTTTTGGCTTAGAGAACCATGCTAATAACGTGAAATTGTACAATCCAACAAGAGAACAGAGGCATAATTATTTCAGTACATTGTTTAAAACCATCAGAATGAAGCCGTATGAGTTCATCAACGATTTGGAGAATAGACCCAAGAGAAAGTTGAAGAAACTCAAGGTAATCAAGAGTGCGTCTGGAGAGTCCAATGAGATTACCGACAAAAAGAAGTTAAAGGAGATAGAGTATAACGACACGAAGTTGAAGAACGTGTTGAAATTGAAGTTTGCAGGTTTAATGGACTTGTTCAAGAACCGTTACAAGCGTTTCAAGAAGCCTATCATTGATGAAAATTATCTTATTCATATCTTTGATCCTGTGATCCTAGAGAATCCACTCTTACAGTATGAAGTAGCCTACGTCAAATCGGACGACCCTTCCCACGAGAACATGATCAAGGAGCTTGCTACTGGCAGATACTATTACAATATGGACTTGGACATCATCGAAGAAAGGATGTGGAATGGCTACTACAGTGAACCCAAGCAGTTCTTGAAAGACATTAAGATGATTGTCAAGGATTGTATAACCTCAGGTGATAGAGAGAGAATCTTGAAAGCTAACGAGATGTTGACCAACGCACAGTTTGGCATAGATGATTTTTCCACGCCTGAATTGCTCAATGCATGTAGAGAAATGAGAGCTAGAGAGCTCAAGAAGCATGAAAAATTGTTAGAGGAAAACAGAATATTGACAGAAGAACTTCAGAGACAACAGTCGGCAAGTGCCATGGAAATCACTAATGAGCCGTTAGAACTTCTTGGCGGAGATGTCCATGGACGATCCAATGGTTCAACCGGACTTGTGGAGCAAGTAGCAGAAAATAGCAATATAACTGGTCAAGCTGTCGTTCTTAATGAGCTTGTGAAAGTGCCTGCTTTGGATGTAGAAGTTTCTACTGAAGAGAAGAAGACAGAGGATATTCAAATGACTGAGTCAACTGAAGAAATTCCTGAAATCATCGCAGCCGAATCAGTTGCTGAATCTGTAAAACCAGAGGTTGCAACTGTTGTAATGTCTACTGTAGAACCAGAAGCTCAGCTTGCTGTCGTTGCCAATGGCAACGTAAATGAATCTGAATCTGAGGCGGAGGAAGAAGAAGTTCCGAAGAATTTAACTAGAGAATTGGTTCTTGATGAGAGCTGTCTTTCCAGATTGGAAGAAGAGCTCTTAGAAAAGTCTGAAGGTTTAAATATTGAGAAATTGGAGATTGTCACAGCCAGGATGATGGAAATCATCTGGAACCATCGTGCCCAATGGGACAAGAGTTCTGCCATCAACGACTTATTACTGGCATTGTAATAGTTCGAACAATTAATAGATGTATATTAATAGTATTGTAGTAATAATAATAGTAATGATGTAAACAGTATCAAAAGTAGAGAACTTTTATGCGAAGTAAATAGTATAGTACAATCGGAATAAAATTCCATAAGGAAGATAATAGAAGAACCTAAGTGTTGAAGTTGTTATAATCAAAGGCCTTAAAGTCTGAATAAAATATCCAGATTCTGTCATTTTTTAATTTTTTATGATACTCAAAAGTCAGTAGTCCACAAAAACCATGATATATTCAGTAAGACTAGTAATTTCTTTTTCGTTTTTCTTCTTTCTCCTTATCCGAGCTTTAGTTGCAGAGTCTAATCCTCGGCACTTCCATCTCTGGGTCTGTATATCACATCCTGGGCTTCCAAGTCACTGATGATATGAGGAGGCAACTTTCCATTCACTTTGACAGCATAAAGACCATGGTTGAACGAGTCAATACGTAACCATCTGGCTACCCACGAGTTCCTGTTGTCCTGACCTAACGCAACCAACCCTTCAAATGAAGGAGATGTGCAATCCTGAACTTGTCCTTCTTCATTATCTTGAAAATGCAAAAGGGATTCACAGTTAGGGCAGCCGTAGTCGACAAACCTCTTCATGGGCTGGACAATCCCACAGAGCATGCACGCTCTTTCTGATCTGCTGGACATGGTAGATATGGACAAAACAGATGGAAGCAGAGAAATAATGAAAAAAAACGGAGTCGAAATTCATAAATTATGGAGAAAGTGAAAAATCGCGTGTAGATGATCACATGACTTAAAATACAACCCAGCTTTTTTATATGTATACCTCCATATCTCATTTAATAAAGTTGTTTACATCCAGTTATCTCATTAGTTCTCTTCTTGTCTTAGCTAGCATATATGTTGCCTTTTAGAGGAGTCGCTGGCCGAATACCGCGGCGTTCTATTCGAATCTGCCGTTTTCCATCACGCCGTCATTTCACCACAGGAGATTTGCATCACTTTGTCTCTCAAATGACAGAAACACTCCAGGCTGTACACACATTCACAGGTTTGCCATGGTGGGCTTTGATTCCATTGACAACTGTCACTTTAAGAAGTGTTTGGACATTGCCGTTGGCTATTTTGCAGAGAAAAAGGGTTCAAAAACAGTCTGAACTTAGACCTCTTGTCTCAGCCATGAATCCAGTACTTAAACTCAATCTCGCTAAGAAAGTCCAGGCAGCGAAGAGAAGGGCCCAAAAGTCGCTTGAGGCCAGCAGTTCAAATAAAAGTTCAAATGAATCGAATTCTATCTCGACCGAGTCTTTTGCTGTTCTTCAATCACCTTTAGCTTCTATGAAATACGAAGAAGTGCTTGTTTTATCGACAAAGGAGACCAGAAAACGACAGAGGGCTCTTTTCAAAAAGAACAATGTCCAGCTCTGGAAGAACATGTTATTACCGGCGTTCCAGGTGCCGCTATGGGTGAGTATGTCGCTCGCAATGAGAGATCTCAGCGGCTGGACTTCATGGGATAGTCTAGCCAATAAGCCTTTGGATGAAACTCTTTATTCTGAGGGATTGTTCTGGTTTACAGATTTGACCAGCTTTGACCAATTGCATGTATTCCCGCTTCTTGTAGGTGTAACTGCTCTCTGTAACGTAGAATGGACATTCAAGACGTTGGAGTTGCTGAGATTAACCATGAAGAGAAGGCTTCGCCCGACTTTAACCGATGCCATCTCCAACTTGCTGAGAATGACAGTTGTGTTCATGATGGCCATATCGTTGAATGCTCCACTGGCTTTAACGTTGTACTGGTTGAGTTCCCAGGTGTACTCATTACTCCAGAATGTAATCTTGGATCTCACATTACCTATTAGCTTTACTCCGAGGAAAAGATTCAACTATAAGGAAAGCAAGCTGGCCGATGCAAGACCCGTTATAAAAACTCATCTGTAAATATGTGCATATTATAATATAACGAATCATGTATATGAAAAGTGGGTTTTTAGAATTTGTATTATAGCATTGTTAGTAAACTTATTATTGCCAGAATTTTTCAATAACCGCGACTAACCGATCCAAATTCCGTATTGACTTGTGGCTGAATCCAACACTACTTACAATAGTATCACTGAACTACACAATTTGTATGTCTACAACTATTAACATTGTCCAGGAAGCTGCTTCCCAGCTCTATCCTGCTATTATAGAAGAATTGTCTAGCCAATCAACAAAAAAGTATGGAAATGATAAGCTCTCCTTCTCAGATCTCACCACATGGAGAAATAAAGACTTACCCCAAAAGTTGAAGCAGCTCTATGATGTCAAGAAGGAAACTTATCTTACTAAAGAAGAACTTGCACTTCTTGTAGACTGGAAACTAGCCAATGGACATTTCCGTCCAACGTTACCTAAACTTATCAATTCCAACGATACTAAAGATGTAGAATTGATCACCAAAGAAGGTATAAGTATACTTCTTGATTTCGTAGCTGACAAAGGACCTAGTTTCTGGAAAGATGTCGATGAAAAGAGCTTGCAGAATTATTCTTCTGTTGTGAAGAAATCGCTCAAGAAATTATGTGAATTGAGAGGTGTGGGTCCTGCCACTGGAAGTCTCATATTGTCTTTGGTCAATAAAATAACTCCCCACTTCGCCCCTCCGTTTTTCAGCGACGAAAGTTTCCTATACTACGTAGTTGATTCCATTCGTCCAGGTACTAAAATCAAATATAACGTCAAAGAGTACTTTGAAGAGCTCTTGCCAGTGTACTTCGATATTGTTTCTGCATACCCAGAGCTCACTTTCGAAACACTTGAAAAGGGTGCTTGGTCGTTGAAGTCGTATGCTCTTCTGAGAATAGATAAACTAATCAATGTCCAAATTCCTTTTGAAGTGACAGAAGATGATCTACAAAATTTTGGTGAAAAAGACTCCAAAGAATTCAAGAAAGACCCAAAGAGGGAAACAAAGCCATCATCAACCATCAAAAGAAAAGCTGAGGCTGAATCAAAACCACAAACAAAGAGAACAAAAAGGACTACTAAATAGTTATTATGTATTGAACTTCATGTATTCTCTTTCAGATACTTCTTAAATTCTTCGTATAAATCATAAATCCATGTGATCTCTCTCGAAGTTCACCAAAGAGAACTTGTCATCGTGATGCTGAAGACTCAACGCGTTGATATTCTTGTTGACGTTGTCAAAGATGTTCTCCAAATTCGAAACCTGCTTAAAGCCCAAGCTCTCCAAAATCATTCTATTAATTTCAGCTAAGAGCTCTGTTTGAAACTTGGTATACTTGTCAAACATATGCATCAATTTAGGAAAACTTTCCAAACCTTTCCTGTCATTGACTAAGAATACTGCCGAAAGCTCGTCGATTTCTTCCAACCTTTGGGAATTAAGATGATATGACTCTTGCAATTCGTTGCGGAAAGTAAACGCCCGATGATAAAGTTCTTTTTCAGTTAGGTCATCTTTGACCTGTAACTCAAAATCAAACTCGTACTCGTGGACTTTGAATTTGTGCCCAAGATAATTCTTGAGCAAGTAGATGAACTTTAACAAGTTGATTTTAAAAATCAACTGACTTCCACTGAAGGACGACAATACTTTGGGGTAGTTGATAGAGAGAAATTTCAAAAGCAAATCAAACTCATTCTTCATGAGATAATTCTTCACCGCCTGTCTACGTATAGCGTGAGACTTGCTCAAGATTACAGAATCGTCTACTGGAGGCTCCTTGGAAGGATCAATTTCTTGTGACAAGTTCTTGAGGTCGGCGTTGAATGACTTGAAGGTATCCAAATAACCTTCGTGGTTGAGATAGCCCTTGATGAGCTTGTTCAACATTCCACAATCGTCATTGATGTTCAAGATACTCTGTTCAATAATTGAAGCAGACTCGGTGGCTGGTGTCTTGCTGCTCTGGATCTTGTCCAAAAGCGACAAGTACAAGAACTTCTGGTTCTCTAGCTTGAAGTTCTTGACGTAGTTGGCGATGTTGAACTTGAACTCTTTGAACCCAAAGTTGGTTCTTACTTGTAGAGTAGATGGCTCCTTGGCTTCCTGTGGATCTATACCATTCAAACCAAAGCCAATCATCGGATAGACTGAGTTATCCATCTTAGCCTTGTCATAGCTATCATTGAATAAGTTATCTTTTAAGGGGCTATTGGAAGCCAATTCTTCTTCAGTGATTACTCGTGCCAAAACGCCGTTCAACGTGATGAAAAGCGATCTGTCAATAAAGTTAATCCCACAGCCTACTGAGTCGGTCTTATATAATCTTTTATTCGGGGTCTCCAGCACGAGTCTGGTCTTGAACGGAATGCCAATGTCAATCCGTCCAGTGTCGTTCTGGTTGGGATTGCTTCTGTTCAAGATGGTAGATCTTCGGTTCATGTTTAAAATGGCTGTTCTCTGCAACGACTCCGAACTTTTGATGGAGTTGTAGAAGGCCAGATCTTCGAAGCTAACAGCATAGCTTCCTTTGAAGTCCCCAGGCTTATGGCCCAATAAGTCTTCTATATCCTCGGAAATCAGTTCGTTGATCAAATTGCTCTCTTTGGAGAAGATGTCAGTCTTAATCCGCTCCAAATTGACAAGCTCCAGAGTCGCCTGGTTCACGATATTGTTGTTCGGCGTGGCTTCCAAGGTGATGTACTTCTTTGTGAAACCAGCACAGAGATATAACGAGGAGTCCAGACTGACTGACTGGTCCTTCATTGCAAGAATGGGTCGGAATCCGCTGGCTTCGGTGGCCTCCTGCTCAACTTCAATTTCATAGTAGAATATTCCCGTCGAAGGTCTTACTGGCTTATCAGAAATAAAGTTGCAGAACTTACTACGTACCTTCATATCTTCGCGAAGATTGCTGAACTTACTAAGGGTACCCGAAGTCGACAACTTCACTACTGAATGGCCCAGACTATTGTCAATCTCCAATCCTAACCCATCCAAGAATTCTAGATACACATTGGGTACAAAAGGAACCCAGGAAATCGGTAGTGGATACTGAAAGAAACGAACGTTGTCTAAGCGGACGAAGCTTGCCGGGAACTTGTACTTATGACTGGCATTCTTCTTGGTGGCTAACAAGAGCTCCTTTAGCGAATACAGGTGGAACTTCTTGTACTGTGGAGGAAAGTCAGGAGCCAAGCCTGAAAAATTCACTTCACCTACTTTCGACAGAGAGAACATGGACATCTGAGTCTTGGTAGCACCGGGTGTGTCAACAACTACGGTTTCCTGTTCAGTACCATTACTGCTAGCATTTTCGCCCTCTTCCTGAAGCAAGCGATGCTTGAATATAAGAAACTGCTCATATAAGTAACCAGTGTCGTTACGTACAAACTCCATCGGGTTATCTCCCAATGCGCCGATGATTGCAAGCTTGTATAATATCTTCTCTCGGATTATCTCGTTCAAATACGGATCATCAGAGAATCTTTGGTGACTCTCTGACTTGGACTTTTCACTGTAGAAGTTGTCAGAATCAGTCAGAATTACATTCAACAGACTCAAGTGAGAATCACGTTTTGCAAGATCGTGTTGAAGCTTACTACCAATGCATGTGTTGAGAAGATAAGGCGGGATCACATATATTAGGCTGGAATTGCTCATCGTATCCGTCTACGATGATAAAATGTAAGATCTCTACTTTCTTACTTTTCAAGTTTGGTAAGATTTTCAGATTAATATGTGGGGGTGATGGAAAGTAAGATACAGGATCTCTAGGAACATGGTTTCCGAGGCGAGTAACCTCGGATTGGACTTATACAGGCGCCTGGAACAGAAATTCCGACATTTGTTGGTCTCAACTTGTTGATCAGTCCAACAACATTAGAGGGGTAAGATGGGGTAAGAAGGATATATAGACACTAGAGGATTTTTTTAAGTTTAAACGGTTTTTAAATAGCCATTCAGTGATTAATATAAGGTCCAAATCCATTTCGATATATAATTCCAACACGAAAACCGGCCTCTACATACAGATTTCCCATCAGTGAATTGATGTCACGTGTTTTACTAGAATTTCTACAAGAATGAAAATATAACAAATGCAGTCAATTATTACCATAAATGGATGAAAAAACATTGATATGATATCCCAACCATTCATATCGTATAGTACTTCTCTACCATCTACATACTCCACTTTTTCACTGCTCTCACGCTGATCATTTACTTTCTACATCGTTGGTACTGTATATAATACATAATATATCTGGAAATTTCTAGAGAAGCTTTCCCGAAATTTCAATGTAGTTCCAAACTATTTTGCACCCAATGACGGATTATCTAGTAGGGCAAGTCCAGAAATACTTGCCTCATATTCCTGTAGAGGTTGTATCGCAAGGAGCGGAAGCTCTTGTGTTCAAAACTTCCGTTCATCCTTATTTGCCTAATAGCATCTCTCCCTACTTGGACAATCATGAAAAATATATCATCAAATTCAGACCTCCCAAGCCTTATAGACATCCAAAAATTGATGCAGGCATCACCAAGAACCGGACAATTGGTGAGGTGAAGTTTATGAGTAAATTGGCTAGAATTGGCATTCGGGCTCCTTCGTTAATTCTGGCTGATTTTAACAACGGAATAATATGGATGGAGTTTTTGGGCCAGAGTTTGCCCAATGGAGAGGCTTCGAGCTTCAAAAATTGGCTCTGGTATTTGGAGCGTACCGAAAGTTCAGATAAATGTATCAATGACGTAGTCCGGACTGTTTGTCTTAAGGTAGGCGCACTTATTGGTAGATTGCATTTGAACGATATGATTCATGGGGATTTGACCTCTTCCAATATTCTCTTAGAGAACTTTGAGCCAACTCTCATAGACTTTGGGTTGTCTTCATATTCTGGATTAGCTGAGGATAAAGCTGTAGATTTATATGTCATGGAGCGAGCCATTCTCAGCACCCATTCAGTGTACTCGGACAAGTACAATGCCTGGTTGCTTGAGGGATACGAACAGATACATGAATCTCCAGAGGTTGGCAAGCAGGGCAAGAAGAAGCATTTAGAAACGATACGGAAGTTAGAGGCTGTCAGATTGAGAGGTAGAAAGAGGAGCATGTTGGGGTGAGGGAATAATATAATGAAACATTATCTTATAACACGAAGTGTTATAGCCTTACTTTGAGATAATGAAAGTGTTAGAATAGAATTATTTAGTATGATTTGTATTTCTATAAAGTCTCCTAAAAAGTTATCAGCTCTATGCTTAGTCTATCGAAGATCAAGTCAAAGCACTTGTATCCTTTGTCACCTAAATTGAATGTGTGTTTGTCCACATACTCCTTTTCCCATCCAAAGTTCAACACCTTCAAGATATTCTTGCCCACGTTCGAAGCTAGGACGTTTGAGATTTCTATTAACTTCCTGCTTAAAATCACTCTTTGATGACTCGATGTGGTTGAGACTCCAGCGATGAACAAGCTTAGCGTAATTAAACACGATGAATGATTCTCTAATGGGATGTGTTCATCCAATTCTTCAAGGATTCGGTTTGTAGGTGTCTGTATGATTGTCAAAAATGAAGGAATGATTGGGTTGATCAATTTCTCTATAAGTATCTTACATGCGTTGATAGTCATGATAGACACCGCCAAATTGCTCCTGAGCGCCTTGTAGGACTTGATATTTTTGATCTTGAGTCTGTTCAAGTCTTCTTTGGTGGCATCATTTTTCTTTTCTATAGTCTCTATATCGTCTCTGAGAGGGAGAACAAGTTTCCAGAACAGTTCATCGTTTATGTGAAATTCCAGCGTCTTCTCAGCATCAACATCATCATCTTCATGATTAAAGTGTAAACGGAGCAACCACAGAAGCTTTGAAATCACTTCAAAACTGTCGAGGGCGGAGCCTAAGACAGGGTTGTTCATCCATTTGACATCTACGTTTCTATAAATGGGATATTGGAGCCATTGCCTTACTGGTTCAAAGAACTCGAATGGAGACGGCAATGTCACCAAGTCTTTTGTTGAACATGAAAGCAACGCTGCCGAATAGTTGAACACAAAGCTGTCCATAAATGATCTCTCATTCGGAGTAACTCTCGTAGCCAATGTCACAGTCTCATCTTTGGAGAAAGGGCTTTCTCCTTTTATTGTTTCTCGCTTCTTCAAGTCTCTTCTCTTGATCAAATTGTATACAAAGATCAAATGCTGGGCGCATCTGGATCCATTTAGTCCAAACGAACGGTCACGAAGACAGAGCGCCAAACAAGCTGCGAAAAGCCAGTCACTATCGAGATCAATCATGTTCGTGGCAACGGCTTTACTCAAGGAACTTACCGCTTGGGAATACTTAGTCTCCGCCAATTGCGTATACTGCTCGGCCCAATTTAATGCGTCCTGATCGTTGAGACCATGCAAATATGCTAAATATGAAGCCCCACAGCAGAGATAGATGTCGGTCAAGATTTCAGACTGTGAAGAAAGTTGTACCCAGATATGTTCTGGCGAAAGCAAAGGATGTGCATGAGGGAGCGAAATGGAAGGCATGAAGTTGTGCACAAAATGATGGTAGAGCTCAGCATCTTGACATGCCAACTGAATATTGGGAATGTACTTGGAGTTACCAAGCAAAAACTGCTCATCTAGAGGGTTTACTAAAGCCATAGAATTCAACAACTTTGGCAGTTCCGAAGAAATTGAGGCTGTATCTGGAGAAGAGGTAACTTCTGAGTCCAGCATATCTTGTGAGGGAGACGTGATCTCGTAGATCTTTGCTTTTTCCTTTATCTTTCTTTTCTTGTTAAAAGTATAAAATGGCTCAGAAGAACTAGGACTCTTTAAAGAGGTAATTGTTTCAGTTGAAGGTGAAGGCACGGGAGATGAAAGGGTAGAAAAGGTATCTGAAGTTAAATCAGATGCACCTCTTGCTAATTTGTGTATATCTTCGCTTCTTGAAGTTTGTTGAGAAGTTACTGTTGGATTTAGCACTATCACATTGAAGAGCAGACTATCAGCTTCAGACAGGATCATATTCTTCCGTTTTCGAAGACGTCGCTTGGGAATCTCATCGTAGATCTCTTCTACCAAATCAAACCCCACAGGTAGAGGTTCGTTGTGTCCCGTTGGATAGATGCACTTGAACTTATTTCTCATACAAGCATGACAGAACGGTTGAGATTCGTCACACTTCTTCTTTCTCTTTCGACAGCAGAAACAGCCGGTTCGAACCCGACTTCGTCTTCTGGACTCGTCCTCTGGTTTTATCACTGGTGAAGGTGAAGACATGACATATAACAAAAATCAAGCAAGACGAGAATAGGTTGAATTTGTACTATAATGGAAAATTTGGAAATTTGTTTAGGATTCTGTTTCTAGTTACAGAGCCAGAACAGTGGTTTGAATAGCAGTGATTCCAAAGTGAAAGAAAGTGTGAAATCTGAATGGATATGAACTTAGAAATGAACCAATAAGGATTCTATCAGGAGTCAGTATGGTCTTCTCTGCTAACAATTTTAAGGGTGTTCTTAAGAGCGAATTCGCTTCTTTTTAATATTGTGAATAACTTCTTGGTACCTCTCGGAATAATGACACTACCAAGGTGGTTCTATAACTCTTGAGTCTTAGTCAACGTCAATATATGAGGGGGGCTGCAAACTGAAAGTCTGGAGTTTAGCACCCAAAGATGTAAGAGAATCTGAAAATCTCGGCTATTGGAGAGAGGACGGATAAAGAAAGGACGACACCCTCCAGTATTCTCAATAAAAAAGCTATCTGCCACAAAAGCTCAAAATGCTACAGAAGAACACTAGTTCCAAATTATTGAACAATATCTACTGATAAAGTACGATTTTTATGAATTGTTGTTTATTGAGGTTTTATGAATAGGCGCATCTTTGTGCCCGATGGGGTAATTATATCCTGGACCCGCAAAAATTTTTGACAGATGCGAATAGCTTCTAATTTTTCATTATGATAGTAAAATCCGGGGTCTTATTAATTTAAATCGTTGTTCCTCTCCAGAAACCGGGGAAGTGTTGCAAGTTCCTCAATGTACAGATTCAGTATTGCCCGTGGAGCAAGTATCACTCGTCTTAGTGACACCTTGCACAAGTCCAATTTACGCTTTCTCCTGAATTATGTGAAAAATCCCCAGATCTACGTCCACGACAAAAAGCACGATACCGCAACTCCATATACATTCTCGTTGTCCAGTGATCCCGATGCGTTACCTATTGGCTATGGCAAACTTCTGCAAGACGTCACACCAGACACCTTTGTACCTAATACCCAGTTCTTGGAAGTGGCTCAATCTGTAATAAAAGATAAAGTGCATGAGGACTTCAGTTTTATAATGGAGGCAGGAATGAACGCTTCCACTTTCATGCCTATCTACGACTTCAGAGAAATCCCCAAGTATGCTCGAATCCCTGAGATGGAGAATGTTTTTGGCTACATCCAGGTGGATGGCCTGGGGAAAATGATCCCAGGGGGGTACGAGAGCAACAACTTGTACAGATTATGTAACGGTACACTGGGATTGCTTAAGTTGAGCGACTTCTTGTATGAGGAGATCCAGAAAGAATGCGAGACAAGAGGGAAACTGTGAGATATGTATATTTCTATATGCAATTGTAAATATTGTAATGGATGTAAATAGGTAACAAGTCCATACATCATGTACGTTAATTCTCAGAGTTCAATTGGGGTAAAGTTTCAACGAAAGCTTCGTTGTGTCAAAAGCATCCGGTACCAATTGAAGATCTTAGTAAATACTTTAAATTTTGCACAGCTCTTCACGCAGCATTCCCCATCAGCAGTAAAATCCGAAGAATGTCTCGTTATATGTATGACACAGATACAGTGAAATATCTCGTAAACCCTTAATGATTAGTCCCTCCACTTGTGGAATTTTGTCCCTACTTTACCGAAACATATCCTTTGGGATACAATGTGATCATGACCACAAATTATTGAAAAGTGTCCAGAGCTCAAGTGCATTCTTCTGCAGATTTTATTATTTATTCTGTTGTGAAGATTCAAATTTGGGAATTTCTTTATGTTCATATTTAAAGCTGTGTTGCCATGAGAGGTTTTCTCTTTGCACTAATAATATTTTAACAATTATTTGTGAAATCATTGTTTGATACGGCGTTTACTAGCATTGTTAAGTTCTGCCCTATCACTGCCAAGCACGCAAGAATGTTACAGCTCATGGCATTTAGAGCTACTTGTAAAACCTTAAATTTCTCAAAATTCTTCTGCGCAGAATTAACATGACAATTCTGGCTTAAAAAGAAGTTTCATTAATCGAAAGCTGCATGCGTAGACGACTAGCAAGGGTGCAAAAAAACATGATTCTGCCCAGGATCGAACTGGGGACGTTCTGCGTGTTAAGCAGATGCCATAACCAACTAGACCACAGAACCACCTGTTAGTAGAAAAAAAGCTCCTAATATATATGTTAATTACTTGTGGTGACATGCAGGACAGCGCATACTCTATCCTTCGCTATGGGTTATAAGATGATATATACTATGTAGTAAATAGGTTTGCTTATTATAGTAATACTTGCCATTTCTTTAAAAAAAATTATCCTTAGAGTTTCCTTTAGTAGTCAGGTTAGATTTAATACATACCGATTCATAAAACAGATCTCCAACCATTCGTTATGACTTCTGAAATATTTATATACTATGTAGTAGTTAGGCAGGACTTCAATCGCATTATATGGCATTTTGCTAAAAAAGGAAGTACCCAACGTGTACATCAAATAGTTAAGCCTGAGGAAATGGGCTAGTTGTTTTATTTCTCAAGGTGGGTTAAAGGGGGTTTGTGGTGTTTGATACTTATAGGGGGTAATATCGCGATTATACAACCCTTCGCTAAGAACAAGGCTCAATATTCTGGTGAATACCGAAAGATGCCAAATCCAATCGCAAATCTTAGCATTACGTCATCGTATACTTCGAAATGAATGTAATTGCGTAATTACCCAACTCTTACTGCAGTTGCTTCTGCTATTTTATTAATACTATTCCAGATTGATAACCCCAGTATTTACTGCGCCAAAAAATATTGACAAGCTACTTGAATATAAATGGCACAGTTGACGGGAGCTTAATAAATAAAGTCATTCAATTCAAGTCGGTACATCCCAATGGAATCTTGACTACTGATAGTTGATAGCTGAATCTTCGATAAGGTCCTTAAAAATTAACAGTGAACTCGAAAATATGTGACTGAAAAAGACTCTAAGCGTACTAAACAACATAATTTATTTCGTGATCTTCGAAACAATATGCGGCTTGTCCTGTGCTATTTACAGATATTCAAAAATAGAGTAATTTAATTATCAGCCGTTAGAACACATAAAAGACGGGCGAACTGACTACTCGCCGAATGCCGCAATACAATAGGGTGCCAAGGGCTAATGGCATGATGTATCCAGCTTAAGTGCCTGCCTTCTCTTGCGAATAATAGGGAGACCACGGATAGGTTTATTTTTCAACAGTCCTCGTAATCACATTTTATGGCCTTCCTCCACTGCATACAAATGGTTATTAGAAATCTGGAGCAATTATTTAATACCTACATGATACAAAAAGTTAAAACATGATTATATAGTCGTGGTTGGGGAGCTCATGCGTACAATGGTTAGCATCATCTATAGATAATCAACAAGACTTGTTCCAGACGCAGGACTTCTAGAAAATATCGAGACATAAACTGTTCGTGGTGATTTTATTTTCTTGCTCCTGCTTTCTTCCTTCCCCCCTCAAGTACAATATGGTTTTTTCACCAAACCAGCTAATAATCCATGTGCCTAAAGTGACTCTTGCTTATTTCTGATTAGAATTATTTTTTGGAAATTTCTTTGTTACGGTATTACTTGACTGTGGAAGAAAATTGGTTCCCATTTGGAAGATTGTAACTCAGCATCAATTGATCAATATAAAATGCCACATATTCGTTCCCAAAACCAATTGAAATTCTCAACTAATCATTTATTCTGTCCATCAAATACAAAATAAAATGAATACCTCAACTCAGGAAACAATCGTTTACATTCTTCGTGGGGCTCAATTGTTCTTCAGTATCTTGGTCCTTGGTTTAGCAGCAAGTTTACTTTCAGACGTTGGTACCAACTGGAACAGAGTAACTTATTCCTTAGTGATTGCTTTATTTACACTAATTTATGCTGCTTTTATTGGTGTGGTTATGCGTGTCAGCATGGCCCATACTATTTTGCCAATCATTATCCTTGTTATCGAGAGTTTACTTACTTTGTTCTGGTTGGTTGCCTTTGCTTTGGTTGCAGACACTTTTGGATCATTCAGTTGCTTTTCGGTTACCTGGTGTAAGATTGGAAAAGCTCTTATTCCATTTACCTTGTTCAATTGGCTATTGTTCACTGCCACTCTTATCTTATTTATCGTGTTCACAGTTGTTCCATTGTATAAGATAAACGGGGGTGACTCAATAACGAAGCCAACTACATTACTATATGGTGCAGTGTTCCCAGCCAGTGTGCCAAAGACTGAAAACAAAGAAGAGCTACCCACGGAACAAAACATTGGAATTAACACAAGTGACGACGAACCAAGAGAAGCCAAGGACACTCACACCAACACCGATTCATTTGAGAACGTAGAACATCCTCATGATTAAGGAATTATTCCCAGAGAATTAATTTGAAGAGGATGTTATTTAACGTTATTATTATGCCAGCAGGACTGGAGGATTGTTGATCCCGTATACTTTTTGGCTAATTGATATTTAGAAATTGAATCCAATCGAGTAGGTCTCAGCTTTATGATTGAATTTATTTAGCGATAATTGATTAATTGATGTCATATGTTCAGTATCCGAGTAGTTTTAAACAGGTTGCAAAAAACGTTTCTATGTTTCTACTGAGTTTTTAGAACTATGTTGGTTTCAAGTTGATTTGATGTATACGCAATAAAATTCATCGCCTAGTCTAGAAGACGTTTGAAATTTGCTGTTATTATTTAAGTAATAGCATATTGTCTCTGCAAAATGCCTTTGGAGACATTTTCGTAAACACCCTGAGTAAGTGGTGAACTATTGTAGATTTTAACGAATGTCCAGATCTAATGACGATCTAATATGAAGATATGGAAGTACATATTGAGTAACTGGCACTTCAGATCCTATTCCAGAAGCTCTTTGAAATTATATATAGGTACCTAGGTTCGACCAATATCGGTACACTTCATCAATAGCAGTAATTGATTGAATTCAGAAGAACCGACCTTTACAATTTTCCAGGAAAATCTTGATATCTCTTCCATCTAAAGTTCAATTATTAGTCATATTGCTGTTCCTATCATAAAATTACGCCCAAAAGCTCTGTGTCAGAACTGTGTAGGTAATTGGCAATAGGTCAATCCGATAAAGGTCCTTGAAATATTGATTCAAGTCAAAGCGAACACTTATTCAAAATGTGATTTACTTCAGGTGAAAATAATAATCGAGTCTATGAGGAAAGAAGAATCCCATGTACCACTCAACAGCAAAATTTAAACCACGAACAGGATGGCGGTATTATGTCGGCTCACCTATCACATTATATAGTAACTGGAAAATGCCACAATTTGGGACTAAGATGGAGTGCAATTAATGAGATTATGTTCCTGTTGCCCATACCATCTTCAATATATTTTCAGAGTCTAAAAAAAAGTGTCACCGATACATGTCATGTCAATTTAGCTGTTGACCCGAGCTTGAGGCTGGATAGTTGAGAAGTAGCTTGAAAGCTTCGTCACACATATGATGATGTAATTCTCCAAAGAGAGGCAACCGCTATGTGAAACGCCCGTATTCTCAACAATTTAATCCTTTGTTTATCTCATCCCCACTTACAATCTGTTTCCCAGCATAGAGAGCACTTAACCATTATTCTATTGAGAAAATAGTTATATCCTACAAAAAGCTAAACCATGGCAGAGGAGTTCTCATGCATGATAACTGGGAAATGTGCAGAAGTTGCAGAAACCACAAAAATAGGAACGTACACAAACAACCAGGGTTCGTTTTATTTTCCTATACTAAGCCCTCTGTTCTCCTTCTTCTCATCTTACACGATCGACTTTAATCAAACGGGACGACCACGTATGTGTAGTTGAAGCACCTGGAGTTTGAAATTTTATTACTTTCTAAGAAACTCTTCATCTCATGCCTACAAGTATCCCAGATTTCTTCTGGCATTTCTATGGCCAATTAGACTGCGAAATTATCGTTGTAGTAGATGACATTATATATAAATCTAACATTTCTAAAAGTTGTTAGCAAAATTTGTACTTCAACAACTGTTTCAAACAACTTGATTTACAATGAACGCAAACACAAAAAATATCATCGTGTACGCTCTCCGTGGATTGCAATTATTGTTCCGTATCTTAGTGCTTTGATTGTCTGCTGAGTTTCTTAGTGACATAGGAACTAATTATGGTAGAGTTTCATATAGCTTGGTCCTTTTCCTATTCACTATTATGTTCATTGTTTTCCTCGGGATTTTACGGACTTCTTTACAGAATGCAACTTTGCCAATTGTTATTCTTGTAATCGAGAGTTTATTGACCATGCTTTGGTTGGTAGCCGTCGCATTGTATGCAGATAGTTTTACACCGCTTAGTTGCTTTTTTCATCTGACTGGTGCAAACTTGGTAAAGTACTTATCCCGTTCGGATTGTTCAACTGGTTACTATTTGCAGCCAGTTTAATATTGTTCGTCATTTATACCGCTATTCTATCGGGTAAAAATCATGGATTTTCAGGTCCGTTGACAAAACCAACAACTTTCACGTTGGGAGCCAGTTTCTACATAATATTCCTACTACGAGGAGCAAGGAAGAACCAGAAGCTGAACAAAATATTGGCGTAAGTATCAGCGTAGTGGTTTCAAGAGAATCTTCGTCAGAGAAGGGTGAATGACCACCAGCTGATCTTGGAGACGAAGGTTTTGTCCTATGAAATTAAGCATTGGGGCAATATAACCTTTTGCAGCTGGTCCTGAAAGAGCTTAAATACGAATGTATCGATTTCTAATATAAATACACTTAGATGAAACAGAAGGTACCTCAGCAGCTACTCCCTTAATGCTGTTTATTCCAGGATTTTTATAGAAACAAGTTAGGTTTTTAGGAAGAGAATTCTCTGAACTCAAAAAAAATGAAAGAGTAATGCTTCTGGAGCACAGTTGTCAGGATTCATTACTCACACAGATACAACTAGATATATGCGGCAGTCGATCACAACTATTTATTTTCGAAGCTTTTGATGAGTTGTAAGCCGTGCAATGAAATGCCCATTATTCGTTGTGCATGCTATTTCATATGAGTCAGAATAATAAAGTAGACTAAATTTAACTTTTGACTTGGTCATGAAAGAACACTTCCGTAAAATTCTTGTGGAGTAATTTTTATTGATCTCCTGCATGGTTGTGCACATTCTTATTGTTTCAAAAGTGAAATCAGTAAGAAACTCGTAAATATTGTGTTCCATCAAATTTGATGATGGGGCTTTTTCTTCGACTACAACAAATGTGTTGTGTTTCTGAGTCGAATGTCTTGTAGAGACATCATAAGGGCTATGGTAAATTATTCACCCAGAAAAAGTGAATCTAAAGTCACACTAATTTCAAAGGGAAGATACTCAACGAATATAATTTCCGACATACGGCTATTGTAAGCTAAACAAGATTTCTACATACATGGAGAAAATACTTTCTGCCGATAACTTTGCGGTACAAAAGAAAAATCCTTCCCTTTTTCAGGCACAGATGCCCTGGATCCGCGAGCTTAATGGACGAGGTTATGCACATGCGCTTGGTTCCAAAGTCACTCCGTAAATGACAAAGGAATCTGAATTTGGTCTTTTCTCGGAGGAACGGATCTAAGGTATAAACCAGGAAATACCATACCGAGCGTTCTAGACTGATTTCGAACACAAGAGACGGCCATTGTTTTCCTGTCGTGCTAGATATGTACCGGTGAGCTAAAGCAGCTTCATTCTAAGTTGGGGCCATATAGTAGATCTGTCCAACGAGAACACTACGGAGAGGAAAACACAGACGAAAAGACGACACAAATATTACTGCGTAATACACCCTTCTAGAATTATCATTGCACTTTTGGAATCGATATCAAATCACATGTTTCGATTCACATGGCCGTTCCAACTCGTATCATAATGTTTGTTTCGATCCTTGAGCCAAACAATTGAGATCTTTATCTTGCGCAACAATAGCGCGAATTGTTCCACTCTGTTATTTCAAAATCAATTTTAACGACTTGGTACCATTGGATAGCCGAGGATCTAGAATGATCTCAGATTGAGCTAGCTTGCGGTATATGAGATTTGAGAATTGTCAGACGGGAGCAGTTCTCAGATTGAACAGGTTGCAAAATCTGCCTTATTGGGCTAGCCGCAAGTCGCGCGTCATCGCGCGCATTCTAAAATATGGAAAACCGCTGTAGAAATATGCGGCTGTATACATAAGGAGGATGTGACAGGTATTTGCAGCCAAAACGCATATAAATAGTGGAAATTAATGATCGTGGAGTTTTAACAGAACTTCTTCTCTTTTTCTCTTTTTGCCTACCATCTTATTCTGTATCTTCAGACCCCTTCTACTTTCCGAAGTAGCAGTAACCAAATCTAATTGTCCAGTTCAATCCGAGATAACTTTCAAATGTCCAAGGTTGAATCCATCTTTACCCTCGGTATCAGGCTTATTGTCACTGTTGTGATACGTGGACTCGAGACAATCTTCTCAATAATTGTCTTGGGTTTGTCTGCTTCCCTCGTTAATGACTATAGTGACTATGGTAGAGGCATCTATGCTGTTGTTGTTTCAGTTCTCACCCTTTTGTCGATTCTCCATAGCTTCTTTTTGCCACTTTCTTTTGAATTCAGCTGGTATTTCTTACTGACTCTTTTGACCCAGACATTGGAATTTGTTCTCTGGTTGATTGTGTTTTCTCTCTATGCTGATGACTTTGGCGACTTGGACTGCTCGTTGCTCGCAGATGAAACTCCATGTCACGTTGGTAAGGCTGCCATTGCCTTTTCATTCCTTAATTGGTTGTTGTTGATTGTGGTTTTGCTGCTTTTGGTGGTTTTTGTTGTGGTTCCTGCTGGATTTGCTGCCTTCCAATCAAAGGTAGAATGGACACCTGGAGGAATATTCCCAGTCGTTGCAGCTAAAGAAGAAGACCCAGAAAATGTAGATGCAGACGGGGAAGCAAAAGATGTGGCTGCGGAAATCATCGTGAATGAACAGGCTGAACATGTCGACATCGATGATATAATTAACCCCGTTCTGGAACAAGATGCTGAAAAGGAAAAGGAGCTAGAACCACTTCCACCATCAGCAAATTTGTAGAGTCAGAGTTAAATTCAATTTCTCAGGTGGCTACACGAGTGTTGCACATTATTATTTTAGCCAATTTGTATCTTCTTCGTGCTATCGGTCTTTGCTAAAGGAGTGTATTTTCTTAATGATTTTTAATTTTCGGTACTCCAGTTGGACATGCAAGGAAAAAAGCAGGTCTTAATTTGGAAGCTCCTACCTTGCACATCTTTCAACATAGCTATCTTGTCTCATAGAGTTCTGGTAGTTCAAAGCTAGCCGTGTTTATTTATGTTTTATATTTCGTTATTTATTTTGGCAACATATGCTACTGTCTAATACTACAGAAATTCAGAGTCGCGCTAGCGAAATGATGATCCGCGACGAACATGATATGATAACGCGATTATAAGATTACAAGCAACTGACGACAATCAATCTGATGATAAAGATTTTTTATATTTGTTACAGGAATTCATTTATTCCCCCCCCTCAAATTAGCTCATCGTTGAATTTTATTCTATTTTTTTATTGGCAAGTTGCAACTCCAGATTACTTTTCACTTGAAGATATTTCTTAGTCGTATATATTAATTGTTCAATTCTACAGTTATTCACCCCAAGATATCATCTTTGTTGAATTAATCTTCATCAAACCACTAGATCCTTCATTACATTCCTACTTTACACGTCTTCCACTACTACCCGTTTTTGTGACACACTCCTAATCTCTAGTTATCTAATAAGAGGTAAATCACATGACCATTTCATTTATCTATAAATGGAAGGCCCTGTGGGATATGACTCTGAGACATGGAAGTATTTAAAACCCTCTACTTTCTTTTTGGTATTCAAGTTTTTTTTTCTGTTATAGTCCTCTTTGACTCTCCGACTTATCTCATCATATTTAAATCAGTTCCACTCGTTATATTTACTCATTTTGTCCACGCCAATTAGTCCAATCACACACTGTTTCAATTGTTGAAATCCTCTGCTATTCATCTTTGATTGCAATTATCTTTACGTCGCATCCTTTCAATGAAGTTACTTCCTTTATCGCTTCTTGCTGGTGTTGTTTCTTCTGCTCCTCAGAAGATTTTCCAGGCGCCAGTGTTTCCGGCTTCAGACCCTAGCTCCTGTCCAATTGATATTCCTTTCACTTGTACCAATTCTACGCCAGTTGAAAATTCGTGCTGCTTTGAAAGTCCAGGAGGTGTTTTTGTTGCCACTCAGTTTTGGGACTATTATCCCGCTATTGGGGATAACGACTCATGGACTTTGCACGGCTTGTGGCCCGATAACTGCGATGGCTCGTGGGAAGAGTTCTGTGACGATTCGCTCAATGTCGATTCCAAGATAAAGCCTATCTTAGTTGAGCAGTTCAAAGACCCTCAATTGTACGAAAAGATGGCTAGAAGCTGGAAAAACTTCAATGGCGACGACGAAAGCTTGTGGACTCACGAGTTCAACAAACATGGAACTTGTGTCAGAACCATTCGCCCAAAATGTTACTACAACTTCGAGCAACACCAGAATATCTACGACTACTACAAGGTTGCTGTTTCGACTTACGAAAAGTTGCCAACTTACGACTTTTTTGCTCAAGAAGGTATTCTTCCATCGGACACTCAAACTTACTCTAAAAAGCAGATTGACGACGCTCTCACCAAACACTTTGGATACCCAGTATACTTCAAGTGCAACAAATTTAACGCTCTCCAGGAAGTCTGGTACTTCCACCACTTGAAGGGCTCGATAAAAAGCGAAGAGTTTAGGAGAATTTCTCGTTTGAACGAGCCAAGATGCCCAGAATCGGGTATCAAGCTCTATCCAAAGGGTTGGAAACCTCCTACTGTTCCACATCCTCCCAATCCACCTACTGGTGGGGACAGAGGGTTCATCAAGTTGCCCAACCATCCAGGATGTCTTATCTCCAACGGCCATTGGTACCAGTATGGCACTTGTGCTACTTACCAATTGGTCAAATCAACATTTGGAGGTATCAACTTGAAGACCTCAAAGGGCTACTGTGGATTCGACAGCCTTGGCCAGTTTGCTTGTGGTCCTAACTACCTTCCTTCCAAGTTCCAATTCCAGTTCAATAAAGATACCAAGGAGATTGGCTATGGTGGAAAGTACGACTGGTGCTACAACCCCGAAGGTAAGCATGGCTCTGGGAAATTCCAGCAGATTCCTGTGAAGTTGAAGGATTCATCTGAAGACTGCCAGGAGACGTTCAGATTGAAATTCACGTAAAAGTTAAAAAAAAACTTATTTCTTTTCACATTGAATGCGTTTTATGATAGACAATTTAGAAACCGACATAAGTTTGAAATAACTTTATCATTGGTGCATCCTAGCAAATCATGATGTTATACTACAGAAAAACTTTTTTTTCGATCCGTTGAGGATACCTTTATTATATATATAAGTATATCAATCTACCTTTTTTATCTTTGTTCAGTAATTGAACAAAACCCAAAACAATAAAATAAAAATAATAAGGAATAACCATGTTTCAAAACAAAAGACGTTAAAAACATAAAACCCATATGATCATGACTGGCGAGCCAGCCGAGTAAAAAAACCTGTGGTCATTAAGTGCAGTTGATGCAATTAAAAGTAATTAGAACAAGACATTAGAATACATCGCAAGAAAACAAAGACAATGGATGATAAAGAAGGCAGACAGCGACTTCAGAAACCCACTCAAGTGAGTCTAGTATCTGTAGATTTCAGCCTTGAAAGGACCTTGTTGTGGGATACCCAAGTATTCAGCCTGGGTGTCGGTCAAGGTGGTCAATCTGGCACCCAAGTGGTCCAAGTGACATCTGGCGACTGTTTCGTCCAAGATCTTTGGCAACAAGTGGACACCAATGTCGAATGGACCGGTCTTGGAGAATTCAGGGTACTTGGTTCTGAATTCTTTGTCATTAGCCTTGTACAAAGCGATTTGGGCCAAGACCTGGTTGGAGAAAGAACAGGACATGACGAAGGAAGAGTGGCCGGTGGCACATCCCAAGTTGACCAATCTACCTTCAGCCAAAAGGATGACGTGACGGCCATTCTTCATCAAGAATCTGTCGACTTGAGGCTTGATGTTGACAACGGATTCGGCGTTGGCCTTCAACCAGGCAACGTCGATTTCAATGTCGAAATGACCAATGTTACATACAATGGCATCTTCTGGCATCTGTTCAAAGTGCTTACCGGTGATGATGTCACGACAACCTGTGGTGGTGACGAAAATTTGACCAATGGAAGCAACTTCATCCAAGGGAGCGACCTGGTAGCCAGACACAGCAGCTTGAAGAGCGTTGATAGGATCGATTTCAGTGACAATGACTCTGGCGCCCATACCGTGCAATGCCATGGCACAACCCTTACCAACATCACCGAAACCAGCAACAACAGCAACCTTACCGGCAATCATAACATCGGTGGCTCTCTTGATACCGTCAACCAATGATTCACGACATCCGTACAAGTTGTCGAACTTGGACTTAGTGACAGAGTCGTTGACGTTGATGGCTGGAACCTTCAACTTACCGTCTCTCAAAGACTTGTACAAGTGGTGGACACCAGTAGTGGTTTCTTCGGATAAACCGTAACAGTCTTCCAACATTTCTGGGTACTTGGTGTGAACCAAGTTAGTCAAGTCTCCACCATCGTCCAAGATCAAGTTCAACTTCTTGCCATCCTTGAAGGCGAACAATTGTTGTTCAATGCACCATTCGTATTCTTCGTCGGTTTCTCCCTTCCAGGCGAAAACTGGAACACCAGTGGCAGCGATGGCAGCAGCAGCATGGTCCTGAGTGGAGAAAATGTTACACGAGGTCCAGGTGACTTCGGCACCGAGAGCAACCAAGGTCTCAATCAAGACAGCAGTCTGGATAGTCATGTGCAAACAACCAGCGATTCTGGCACCCTTCAAAGGTTGGTCAGCACCGTACTTCTTTCTGATGTACATCAAACCTGGCATTTCGTTTTCGGACAATTCAATGTCCTTTCTACCGAAGGCAGCGAGTGAGATATCAGCGACTTTGTAGTTGTGGGATGGAGCAGACATGATGGCTGGCGAGTGTTAGAATTAGCGTGGTAATTGAAACTGAAGAACAAAGTATTTGGTCTTCGCAGAATTCGACGTTTCCTCCTCCTTTTATACGCCTATCGAAAATTTTTCAGATTAAACGTGCAACCCCCTGCAAACAGGAAAAGATTTTTTTTGGCTATACGACGTTGATACGATTTAGTCTTTTTCACATGCATGGAATGCATATAGAGAAGTTAACTACTGCATTATGGATGTACGGCCAACATATCTGGCAAATGGGAAGGATGGATGTCGTTGCTTCAGATCGGACGTAATTTCGTAATCAGAAGTGTCAATGGATGTTTGACGTTATGGAATTGATAAAGCCAGTGTATAATTTAGCTGTTGTTGTCTCAAAATAGGTCAATCGTTGTCAATGTCTTTGAATTGCCCATTGCCTAAATAGTTACAAAACACTTTATCTGGAAAGAAATGTCGATTACGACACGCTTGCAGAGAGAAATGAATACATCGGCACTGCACACAGCTAAACGACGGGAGAGCTACAGATTAAGAAATTGCACCCATAGAGTATTCTGGGACTTCGTTTTAAAATAGAAGTTTTGACGTAGAATATAGCAATATCAAGAATTGTGAGAATAGCAAGGCGAACAATTTGCCTACGTTAGAAGAACCAGTAGTACGGCATAACAATCCAATGTCTTTGTTTTCCATACTAGAACAACTCTTCGTCACCATCACTGCAGTCGAACCAGCATAGCACAGTGATATTTTTCCAATATCCAGCTCGATACATTACCTCATAACTGCCTACCAATGGAAAACTACTGGTAGGTATCAATTCAGACTCCTCCAACAACAAAATGTTTCGAAGTGAGTTGAAGTTCCTGGGGAAATATGGTAATAGACAGCAATTTCATAGCAACAGTATGTCAATATTTGAATAAGGGACGTCACCAAGAAGTTAAACAAAATGTGAAGATGTCTCTCGGGGAAAAGTCTGTTCAAAATTGATCATACTTGCTAAGTTAACTTTTGTTGTGCTATGGCTGCGAAATAATTAACGATTGCAAAATGAGCATCCTAATAACTTCTATATACACTAAGTACACAAACTTGCCGTAGTTCGAATTGTCGAAAACAGTAAAAGTAAATTTATTAGATCTACTACATTTCTGTCTAATCGCCATTGTTTATTATATGTTATAAAATTTTTAATACACCGATACATTAGCATCATAAACTCGTAAAGTAAAGTTAATACCAGGAAAAACGTCTATAAATTAGTAATGTGTCATTCATTGCAGCAATTCTTCTCATTCTAATATCATTCATCGTCGTTTGTGCCGTCTGTCGACTAGATCTCGAATTTCAACCAGTCCAAGTCCTTAACATCGTTGTTCATACTATTCGCAAGGTTTGCTCTCTTCTGATTCTTTAACCCGTCAGTCAAAGACGACTTGGTGCTGACATTGCTGCTAAGGGGCCCGAGATCCAACTCTGGCTCGTTTTTGACGTTAGAGCCAGCTATAAACTTATCGTTCTGTAAAGACGTGAAGTTCTTGAAGACATCGTCATCTCCACGGCTTGTGTCCATTAATTCGTCAACATTTACCACCTCATCGTCAATTCCAGGATTGACAAAAGACTTGTTGTTGCTCACAGAGCCAGAAATGTTCAAAGGTCTGGATGACGGAAGCAAATCTACTACATTCAATGGAGCTGGAGGAATGTTGATTGAGTCCATTACACCGTTTGAGTCGAACCCCTGGTTTCTTCTGTAGTACTCAGTATACGAATTCCTGTGGTACGAAGGAGAAGAAGCAGGAACTGAACCTGGTGTCGAAACCATAGTTTGCTTCATGATAGTACCAGCAGAACTGTTATGTCTAGAAATGTTAGGACCAGTAGGGTTGTCGAAAAACAAGTTACCGTTATTCGTGCCCGTCATCCGCTGGTTTAAAAGACTGATATTGGACGAAGTCAACGAGTTGCCATTATTGCTACTATTATTATTGTTATTGTTGTTGTAGCTATTGCTTAAGTTGAAGCCGTTCGATGTCAACTTTCGTTGCTGGGATTGCAAGTTTATCATAGACGTTCTTCTGTTGAAAGAAGACGACTGGAACGATGATGACGCGAAGCCTCCTCTTTTGTTGTAGCTGTTGGAAAGAGAATTTCCGTAACTATTCGACAAAGACGTTGACGAAACCCTTCTTCCATTTTCATAGATGCTGTTAGTACTGCTGTAGTAGTCAGACGAGATGTTGATATCTGACTTCTTACGTTTGAATTGCTGGTTAGCGTTCTGAACAGACCCTGGCGTGTACGGAGAAGGAGGGCTCGTAACAGAGCTTCCATGCTGGTTGGGTATAGGAATCGACTTCATATTGACCGAAGTAGGGGTATTAGGAGTCGATCCACCAGTACTGAGATTGGTGGAGCTGGATGGTTTCGGTAAAATGAGTACGTTTTTGTACCTTGGAAGTGATGCGTCCCTCAATGAATTGGGAGCTGTCTGTACACCTCCTTGTAGTATATTGCCGTTGGTACTGCTGATTACAGAAATATCCTTGCTGCCTATGGGGATACTTCCAACGTAGTTCAGGTTGAACTTAATTACGTTAGTCATGGCCTGATCGTTCATTGAGATTGATTTGAACGAGGAAGAAGGCATAGAAGTCGAAAGTTTCTGATTAGCAACTGGAGCTTTCCGTGAAGACCGTTTTTTAATAACATCTGTCTTGAGAGATAACGGTCTTGTGGTTCCGTGCAACTTCAAGAACAAGCCGCAGGCATTACATAACGTGTTCCCTGTCGGGTCCTTTCTCCACAAGGGAGTGTTCAAAGTATGACAGTTGTAGCATTCTGTTGGTCTAGCAGCAGCGGCTGATGGTGTGGGGCTGCCTGACTTCATAATTTGTTGTGAAAGTGAACTGGTCAAGTTTGACTTTATGATACCGTTGCTATTAGAAGCAGCAGCATTGTTGGTATTACTTTCAGTGCTACTGCTACTGTTACTGTTACTTCTGCTCTTGTCATTATTGTCTTCTTCATCTATCACCAATGGACTGAAGTCCATTTCTTTTCTGATATTGGCAGAGCTGGATGATGCAGACGGCTGACTAGAGGCCAGTGTAGAGTCGGAGTTATGTCTGGAAGAAGTTGCAGACATTGTTGGAGGAGATGAGTCGTCGTTCATCGATGCTGGAGTGTTGATAGCACGGGTGCCTTTATTGCTATTATGAGTACTATTATTTTGGAGGTTGCTGCTGCTACCGCTTCCGACATTATTCGACACTACAGTTGGAGTAGGAATCTGCAGCGACTTGATATTGTTGACATTTGTTGCAGTAGCTGAAGCGTTGGATTTGGGTATATACGGCGAGTTCTTGAGATCGTCTATGGAGAGAGGAGATAGCAAATCTAGAACTTTATCATGTTTGGGACTGGCCGACATGCCTGTACTGCCAAATGTTTGGTTAGGCGTGCTGGTGGTCGTAGAAGATGTCTGCAAGTGGCTAATGTTGTTCGTGTTGTTCATGTGACTGAGCTGGCTCTTGGAATTAGATTTTCTAAGCTGTCGATTTTCAACTCGTGTCTGGAGCGAAAGAAGCTTTTTGGCAGACAAAAAGAGCTCGACAATAGAGGGGCCGGATTCAAAGTCTTCAGACATTGCTGTCGAAGAGCTCTCTGGTAGGATGAAAAGTGGTACAGCTCAGAAGGGAAAGGCTCTGATACTGGTGACTTTTCAAATGTAGTGTCGGTGTAATTTGTATCTGGTTCTGATGCTTGGTCTGACTTTTGATTTTATCCGTCTATATTGCGAGGCAGCGACAAAATAATGATGTCTGAGGCTGGAGTTCCGGGAAAAATAGGAGACGGTACTGAATGAGCCTAAAATGCCGTCTAGAAGTGGGATATGAGGCTGAGCGCTTTATTTTCAACTCGTGAACTGCTCACCTTAGAAACAACAGACTAACTATGGAGAATTAAGGGATTTAATAATGATGGTTTGTACAAATTTTAGTCAAAGTCGTGCGCTCATCACAAAAACATTGGCAGACAATTTTTTCAGTGAGTTGGTTCGACGGGGCAAAAAAACTTGACCCTCGAAGAAAAGAGCTGCACTACGGCACACAGGGTGAGATAATTAATCAAATGTGCAGGCTCGCATCTATTTTCGGCAATACTTTGATTGACTTTTAGCGAAGACGACTTGAGTCAAGATATCGAACCACAGTAGGTAGAACAAATTGTAATTAAGAAAGAGCAAAAGTTCGATGACTATTCCAGGCACCACACAGGTAGTGTGGAAATCATGATCTATTAACCATAACCAGGAATAATCCAGATACGAATAGCGCAGAACGTTCTCTCGCCGTTGAATTAATGAACTTGGTCTTACATCCATGCCGCAAGCAGCAAAAAGTGGCTCAAAACTATACAACAAAATTTAACAATAACAAAAGCCTAGGTACTTTGTCGTGCATCTTGTTGACACAAAGGCGAATTATCGTAGATCCTAGGTGCTAGTTCTGCTGATTATTTAGATCTTCAATGAAAACATGGTAGCGCATATTTAATAAACATATATATACATAAATTGGAAATTTCTTTTTACACGAATAGTGAATAAGGGGAGAATTATCAATGACTTCGTTTTAATTTAACGAAAAGCTGCCAGATGAATCAATGGATTAATATTATAATACAAACCCAGAACTGCAAGGTATCTCCTTAAATCAATTACTAAACATTTTGAAACAGAAGGACCAAAAATATTTCAGACATAAGAACTTGCAAATGCAGAGGGCCATGAGATAACCACCACCAGGCGCGTATCTTGCAACTACTTTTCCTCCTTCTAAAGTGCTCACAGAAGAGAAAATCTCAACTTTTAACACTTTTCCATATTCTTTAGAAAAATGTGGTATTGTTGATCAGTAGAGGTTTTACGCGATCTCGTAAGGCTAATTTGTGAGTACACCTTCTGAGCCTTCCTCCAATCAAATTTCTTGTAGTATCTTTCTACGCTAACTATTCAGAATTGCTGCCTAATCTTCTATTAATGAAATAACCAAGCTACTTGGTCTAATTGCCGGTGATGTAATTATGTTCTTAGTATGGACGAAATGTCGACTGTTTATATTCGACTTCCGACCAAAATACATGAACCAGCAGTCGGAATTCCTCGATTGTGCTGCAATATGTACAACTATAGTCGCCCTTGTTTAGATGCATCTTGTGACGTAAAAAATGATCCTTCACACCTAGACTCTCCCTGGATGCTTGGCTAACATCAATTTAGGCAAAGAAGGCCACTTAACACAAGGGCCTGGCTGTCTGCGTGAAAAACCTCAGACACCGAATTGGCAATAGAAGAGAGCCTCAATTGTCTCTATAAAATTTTCACCTAGACACCCGGCTATTGTTGCTTAGAGATGTTCGATGATCTTTCTATCAGGTACCGAAACCCCTGTTACAAATGGTTACAAACGGCCAATTTGAAACACCTTGAAATTATTTGTGTCTGGAAAAATTAAAAAAATGACTGAAAATTGTGCGAAGTAAGCATATTATTTTGGAAGCAAACATGGCAACTCCAAAAATGATCGTCGTTATTGCACGTGCCAAAACTTCGTGCCCTGAAAACGTGACTTTTACAAAACAGTACTGCTCAGGGCGCTTTTATGACAGAAATTCAGCGCAGTGGCGCA
Organism: Scheffersomyces segobiensis; assembly: GCA_030564745.1. Lineage (NCBI taxonomy): Eukaryota > Fungi > Ascomycota > Pichiomycetes > Serinales > Debaryomycetaceae > Scheffersomyces > Scheffersomyces segobiensis. The sequence goes on along the minus strand of JAKTZB010000017.1, from coordinate 47,707 downwards.
GTGGAAGCGCGCAGGGCTCATAACCCTGATGTCCCCGGATCGAAACCGGGCTGCGCTATTTTCCTAATGAACAAGTTGGTTTGGCTGATTTCTCATTATTTTTGATCAACGTATCAACTGTCACGTGATGGATCATATATGCCGTATGCTGATTAGATAAAAATTCGAGACACGTAAGTTGAAAATAGGATCTGATTTGGCTTGACATCTTGAATGGATATCTTTCTTTTTAAGAACAACTTAATTTTGCAATTTCTGCATAGCATTTACATCTAGCATACATAATGGTATGTAGGAACAGCTGGATTTCTTAGAGGAGAGTCTTTAGGATTTTGAATGGAGTTTTGAGTGTTATTCAATATGAACATATATTTCAAATGAATTCAACATATCTTGAGTGTCATGGATATTTGAATAATTGAAATACTTCGGAAGCAGCGAATGTGATGGATATCAGGATATCTACGTGAATATCAATCTGAGTTTCTATCTGATTTTCACGATATGAAGGTATTCCATAGATTCCGTGTATTGTCAATATTGCCATATTTGGTATTATAATGAGAATTATGTGGCTTTTTCATTCATGAATTCTTCTAGCATCGCGTGTGCCAATCTTATACTAACCACACAGGCCTTACAAACACCCAAGCAAAGAGCCTCCAACGAGAAGTTCGCTAAGAAGAACCTCGACAAGCAGGGTAAGCCCAGAAAGACCGAGGAGAAGGTTGAAATCCCAGTATCCAGAACTTGGTTGTTTGTCTTGTTGTTTTTGGTTATCGGTGGTGGAGTTTTAGAATTGATTAGATTCCTTTTCCAAGGATGAGTCCATCTGGCTCGTGTATAATTCCACCGGTCTGGATCTCGGAGGCAGGGCATCTTGTTGTTTGTTGTATCGAATTGACATATTAGATCCTGTATGCTGTTTCCACGTACACACTGGAGCCCTAACTACTTTATTCCACCTGTACTATAATAATAAATGTCATTAACTTTTAGAGTAGGCAACGTAACGGAGCGTAGATAGTATTGAAGAGATGGGTATCAAAAGTTGAAGCCGTCCTAAATAGGAAAACTTCCAGAGAGAAGATAGCCGAGATCATATGTCCCAGAGAGCAATAGACATGATTGCAATACGAAGATTATTTATGTTACAAAACGAAGTTGACATGAGTATGTGATTGTAACGTTTACGTTCTATACTAGAAGATTGATACTGATACTTGTACAATTATATTTATCATATTATTCTAATTTTGCTATTCCAATAAAGTTAGGGCTCTAGAATTGTTCAGTAATTCCTTATAATTTTTTTTAAATCCCTTTCATCCTCTTCATTATATGGTTTGGTAATTCCTTCTTAATCTCATAATAAACCCAGTTCTTTGATTATCTTCATTGATCTCTTTTCATCGTACTTCATATCATTCATCTTCTACTGATCTTCTACAACAGGACTGCTCTGGGCTTCGATGCTTCCTTCGCCTTGATCAATATACAACCCATCAAGCAAGGCCAACCTGTCCTCGGGTTTTACGTCGTCGTCTTTCTTCAAGTCAAATATTATCTTATTGGCTCGATGGCTGTTTCCGTTCTCAAATTTGATCACCTTTTCTGGAACATCATTTCCAAACTCCTTGAAGCAGCGGAAAAAGTTATTTCTATCTCCATCCTCCTCTTCAAAAGAGTACACAGCAAATTCGATATTTTTGTTGTTGATTAAGTTCAAGAAAGGCACACTTGTCTCTATCTCAGCCTGTGACAACGGATTCACACGATCCTTGTTGTCTTCCACTTTGACTTCTGCCCGTCGAGAATTAAAAGGTACAAACTCATCAGCTACTGGTATAACAGGCAACTCGTACTTGTAGAGATGTCTTCCATTCAAAGTCGAGATGAGCTTCAACTGGTTGTTGTTGTCGATAACTGCCAATTGGTTAATGGCAAAACGCTTGGCTACACATCCAGAATCAGCATCTCCGAAGGAAGAAGTGGGTGCGATAGAGTTGCATAGTTCAGGCAAAGCTACAAATCTGCGAGCCTTCAATGAAGACAAGATCCAAGAGTCTAAGAACTGGCTCGATTGCAGGTTTCTTCGCACCTTCTCCTTGTTGAGACTGTTCGGGAAATTGTTGTTCATATTGCCAGACAAGTAGTTGATGTTGAACCAATGAACAGAACCGGTAGACTTGGTGATACATCCAAACCCCGAGTTCATGCCCTTAATGCTAGGCTCATTATTCGAGTTACCAGAACTATTGCTACTATTGATCTGATCTTCGTAGTTGTTGTTGAACCAGAAAATCTCTTCAATGATTGCAGAAGTCTTTCCTCTTGTGAACTTGCCTATCAAAGATACTTCACTGGGTAATCTATACAAGTCCCACATGAACAAAGTGTCGCCTCTATAGTTCGAATGTACAAGATGTAAGTCGTAAGGCGAGAGCGAAACGTTGGAAACACCTCCCAAAGGCTTAAAGACGCCCAATACTCTATCGTTCGAAAGGTCCACAACTTTGATAATCTGATTGTTATTGGGCTTCAAGCTTCTGGTGCTATTCTCTAAAGTTGTAGCTGTAGTGGAAGCAGTAGAATACAAGAGTTTTCCTAGAGATTTGCTGATTGAATTAATCGTTGGAGTCTTGTATGCATCCTTGTTCTTTGAGTTCATATAGGACTTTACCTTAGAAGAACTAATCTCAGATAGCCGGAAAAGGCCATCCAAAGCTGTATTTGATAGTGTCGACAAGAGTTTATTCAACAATGGCCCTGAAGCTGGCAATTTCACCGGAGAATAGAGATTGTTATGAGTTGGAACTGTTTCGTTATTCAGCGGAAGAGTTATAATAGGATCCTGAGCCATAGGATTTGTTGAAACAGTATTGCCAGAGCCACTAATGGCTTTCAAGTGTTTATACTCGAATTTTGTAGGCGAGTAAACGAGCCAGTTCTCTTCGATATCGAAAATAGGACAGTTATCCTGGTTACAACTGGTTTGCAAAAGGATATCTTCATCAGCTACAGACTGAAGATGGTGTCGGCTGATTACGGGATGAGTTGAGTTTTTTCGTATAGATGGCAAGCTGAAGTCAGCGTTGGCTGGAGACAATTTGAACTCAGCAGCTTTATAGCGATAGATATAGATAAATCCCTCGTTGTTCGCAACTACGACAAATTTCTTGCTGGCTTTTAACGAGAAGTCCGTCAGGTTTTCAAAAATTGGTGGCAATTCCACTGCCTGAGAGTTGTGGAAACAAGAAGAAAAGTTAATTCTCTTGGTGATCAACGAGTATTTAACTGTTGTCTCAGTCTGTCTTTTTGTAAGCAAAACCACGGTGATCTGATTAGAATTAGTCTCGTTTAAAGGTTGGTCGAGAATCTTAAACGTTATGATCGATAGTGGGTTCTTCGTAGGCATTGTATCCATTGTATCGATCTTGGTCTGGAAGTTCAAGTACAACGTTTCTGATTCAGTTCTCGTTTGTTCGGAAGGCGCCTTCCAGTCCCAGATTTGCAAGATCCTGCTGTCACGGTAGACGATGAAGATTTCGCCATTTTTCCCGTACTCAAAGAGCGAGTTTTCGGTACTTATATCATTTAGAGGTTCATCAGTAGAAGTTGATTCAGTTTCACCCGCCGTGCTACCAGTAGCAGCAGCAGCTGACTTGATCTTCTTCCATGTTGCCAAAGCGGAACCGAGTTTGTGACCCTTCTTTGGATTAGTGTGGCTAGAAGTAATGTTAGTACGATTCTAAAGAAGATAAGAATAGAATATTGTAGAACTAGCAGAAGAGTCTATACGTACAGTCGGGTTAACTTGACGACATCATTGGGAACTTCAGGCATCGTTTCACAATGATAGGGACGTTGTAATTGTTGGCCGTTTCTTTTGGAACCGAAGACAGGTCAAGGGCTTTCAGTTTAGTAAACAAGACTGAAGCGATAGTGCGATCTGGAATTGCTTGATAGTGGTGAACGGTGGAGGTAACAAATTTTCAGCGGGACAATTGTTGCAGGTATTGAGTATACACGCGAGTATATATACGGGAAGCGTTGAGGAAAAAGCTCTAACACGGCAGTAATTGGTATGGAGCTGGAAGAAATAGTTTGATAATGTTGATAAGTGGGAGCAGATATTTTGCCAGGGTTATTTTATACCGCACGTTATCTTATCAGTGCGTCGGGCGCTAGGGAACAATTAGGGAGAGCGCGGGACAATAGGGAGAGATATTGTGAGCGATTGCGGGACATGAGAAATCTGTTCCAGCTAGCGGAGGCTGGTGAGTTCTAGGGAGAACTTAAGAGAGAAGCATCAAGTAACACCAGATGCGGATGGTATCGCAGAATAGGACAGAATATAATAAGCTACAACACCCACGAGTTGTCTATAGTCGTTCACGCACACGGTCTAGACCAAGGTGTTTCTGTGTCTGACTCAATACCGCTAACGGCCAGGACGTAACATATGTGTAGTTACCATTATCTGGGATGTGTAAAATGGATGTGGTAATAGGGAGGTTTAGCGAGCTCTTAACGAGGCTACACGCAGTAGATCGAAAATTGGTGTGGATTTCTCGGAACACAGTTTCACCTCCATAAACGGTGTGGCAATTTAGCGAGACCGTTTGTCTACAGTTTGTGGGTATCCAGATGTAGTTATACACTTGTAGTTATACACTTGTAATTCTATAGCACATCTCCAAGGCCAATTCCAATTGCTTGTAATCGCTCTGACTTTGTATTACATTCTTTTCTATTTATCCATACATCTACAGATACATTTTTCCGTGTATTCTCGCTATTCCCGTTTCAATTTCGTACTCTTTTCCTCTCGCTAAACCATCTCTGTCCAGTGCCTTCTACACTCTCTTCGTCTTGCCATTCTCATTACACCGTGACTCAACGCTGCCACCATGGACACTCTTCAAAAGCGGTCATTCGTTAGTACGCACGCCTAATCCAATATGTTTAACGATAAGACACAAACCGGATATGCCCAACTGCTTTGTGTCGAGTAGCTTCATATATTCAAATGAGTCGGGAATACTTCTTTAGTGCGAAAGTTGCACAGGGAAACAGAAGCAGTTAGAGATCACCAGGCCTAACATTCCCAGCGATAAACCTCATACAAATCTCCAATAACTTCAGCAGAACTTCCCGTGGTTCAACCGTAACTCCTCAGGATCCATTCCCATAAATAATATCCGTTTTCACCCTCCGTGTTTCATTTAGTTCCACTCTGTTTCTGAACTTACTCCCGAACTTCAGGAGAAACTCTCCCTATTCATTATTCAATTCTCTCGTCGCCGACTTCCTCGGCTGGAGTATTTCTCGCTATTCTGTCTTAATTCTAGCTAACGCCCTGTCATATATTCATTTCCCGGTACTGTGTAATCATTTCTCGCTGCAGCTAAGATTCTTGGATCCACTCCGTTAACTCCACTTATCTATTTCATCTTAGTTTTATTGACTGAAAAATTCTCCTAACCGATCCTTTTTGGCCACAGCTTGTTTTTTCATCTCTTCTTTCTCGATCCAATTTCAATTGCTAAGTCAAACAATATTTATCACCAGGGTTTCCATTTATACGTCAGCCTACTTTTCATTACCTTTCTAATTGTTCATTTCCTTTCTGACTGTAACTTCCACCGTAAAATTTCTATGATTCCACAATGATGCCCGGCTTCGTGCTACCGCTCTCTACCCTCCCTGATGCCATAATAGACAGAATACTCAGCTACTTGGAGGTGGCAAATCTCACCGAATTGATTGCGAATAGCGACTTTCTCGTTGCCAATCCTGACCTCTTTGCAGCCATAGCCAGAAAGTTTCAAGCCACAAATATCTCCTACAGTAACAGAATTGCCCAATACTCGTTTATGCATATGTACTTGCGAACACCAACTTATATCGACAAACGCCGTTTGCAATTCCTCTCTCATCGCAGAGACATATACAGAGTTGTCCAATTTGATAGAATAGTACAACGTGAGCGCGGAAAGGAACTTACGGACTCAATTGTAGGTGCAATTGAATCCGGCCACGGCAACAGTTATCTTGCTGGTGGTGTTAACGTTAGAAAGGCTAAAAAAAAAGCTGGCCTTGCCAATTGCATCACCATAAGCTACTATATTTGGGACTTGTCTGATATTGCTGACTTTCTCGATCTTGTACTTCTGATTGAGCCTTCATCCTTGACCTACAACTTGGAATTGGAATTTGACCCAGCCATTCGTTACGTCATAGACCTTCAGTATATGATAGGAACATGTCTGGCCCATTTGAACAAACAGGCACCGGATGGATTTCAGTCACTTCTTGTATACAACCACAACCAAGCGGGTGACTTTGTATTCGACATGGCTAATAACAACTTCTTGGCTTTGCAGAATGTCTGGTTTGAGAATTCCAATGTCAAAATTAAGTCTTCTTGGATAATGGTTCACTTGGAAAATCTCAATTTGCACCCAAACAACCACGGCTACAATCTCAACCACCCTATCCGTATCCAGAAGTTCTTTCCTCAACATTTGAGAGAACTCAGACTTGGAAATTGCATCATCGGCGAGAAAACAACCAATTACCCCATCCCAACCAATCTTCGCTTTATTAGTCTCAGAACCGTGAGAGATATATCTTCAGAAAGTACATTTTGCAAGACTCTTCTTCTGAAAAACTTGCAGAATAGCCTCGAGGAATTAACAGTGGAATCTATCTACAATCAGGATAATTCACTAGTAGATTTTTTTGAGTTGATCGAACAAAATGAATTTTATCTCGACAGGTTGAGCTGCTTGAAAAGTCTAGCAATCTCAAGATTAAATACTAAAATAGACTTCTCCAACTTCAAGCTTACATCGTTGTCCCTTACAGAATCATCTCCCGATTTCGTATCCTTTGCGCCTCGCTTCTTGACTAACTTGAACCTTTCCAACAGCAATATTGAATACTTGTCTCAACTTGGCAAAGACATTCCAGATACTCTAGTAAAGCTAAATCTAGCCGATAACACTATCAATTGGGCATTTCATGTTCCTGATTTTTCTCGCTTGAACAAGCTTGAGATTCTAAAATTGTCCAACACCCATCTAGGAGCACATTTAGCAAGTTTGAAATTTCCTGATCTGATAGTTGAGCTTTCACTAGAAGTAAACCAAATTGTAACATTGGACAATGTTCGTTTTCCCAAAAGCTTAAATGACTTGGGCATAGGATCTAATAAAATCACTTCAATAGGCAATAAGCCTATGCTTCCCAAAGGTATTGGCACGATCCATTTTACTGAAAACAAACTCAGTGGAAGTTTGGATCTAAGCACCAATCACCTTGGAGAAGAACTCGACTTGCGGGTGCTTTATTTGAACTTCAATAGTTTCAAGCATTTCAATCTGATTAAATTGCCTAGTAATCTCCGCTTGTTGAATTTTGATGATTGCAAATTTGCCAAACTTGAGAATGTTCAATTCCAGGACTCTATTGAAGAATTGAGCTTCAGTGGCTGTGCAATATCAAGTATTCAAAACGTAAGTTTTGGATCAGAGTCTAGACTCAAGTACTTCAATCTTTCGCAGAACAGAATTCGTAGTATAGAATCGCTTAGGTTGCCGGATTCTATCCAGACGTTTGATATTAGTTCCAACTTTATCGAGTCGATACCAAGTCCCAATTACTTCAATTTGGACAACATTCAAGTCGTGCGTTTGACACACAATAGACTCCGATCGGTTTTTCTTAGACTTTTCACGAAGCTCAGAGTATTAGATTTGTCATTCAATATGATTAAGAAGCTTCAGTTGCGATTCCCAAGGAACTCTATTACCAAGTTGAATATCATCAACTTATCGCATAATGAACTAACGAGCATTTCTCCACAAGTAGTAGGACACAATGTAGACGGTACTTATCACTCCCATTTGGTAGAGATAGATGTCATCAACAACGGTATGATAGAAGACGACATTAGGGGCCAACTTAATGAGTTTCCAGCGCTCAAATGCTTCCTTGTAGGTACCACAGGAAAGCAAGATCGATTTGGCTACGAGATTGGCAAGAACCTCGTCAATGAAGGGCTATGCTTAGGTAAACGAATTGACGAGTTGAGCATGTAATGTTAATGTAAATAGATATGTACAAGTATAAGACACTACGGATGTCAATCCGTGGTTGCAATGAATCTGTTACCTACTATTTCAATTGGAAGTAATAATGGTTCAATTAGAAAATAGTAATGGCTCGAGTTAGAAACAAGTGATAGTTGGAATAATATGATGATTCACTCCATATTTTATGCTTTGAGCCAAGATTAGTAACCTACATTTCAATTGTTGAAGTCTCTGGATTGTAAGTTTCTTGTCATAGCAGGCAAGGCCACTCTTATTCCGTCCAATTGCTTTGTCATTTTGACTTGGCAACCCAATCTCGAAGTTTCAGTCAAGCCAAAAGCCAAATCCAACATATCATTTTCATCATCATCAGGCTCTGGGATCTCATCGTAGAACTTCGGGTCAACAATTATGTGACATGTAGAGCATGCACAAGATCCACCACAAGCACCTTCCATGTCCAAGTTGTATGCCTGGGCAATGTCCAAGATGTTATCGCCCTCAGATACTTCGTAGGTAGACTGTTGTCCATCTTTAGTTATGAACGTTATATGGAGCTCTTCGCCAGGATTGGGTTTGTGAATATGGCCATGGAGCAACGAAGCGGATTGGTGGAAGTTTCTAAAACCGGAAAAGCGGTCTCTGAGCATTAAGCTGGAAGGACGTATCCTCACGAGACCAGTTTGTGATCTTATGGTGTTGTTTAGCACTCTCGATGAGGCGCAAATCAAATTTCTGAGCATTTCGTTAACTGAAAAATTCAGGTGAACCTAGAAGAGCAGATTCAGAAACCTTAAGAAAATACAGTGATAAATACAAATATGAACGACTTCAGCTGGCTGCTCTCTCTATAAACGAATACAGATACAACCAGAAAAGTATGAGATTGTTTCTCAACTTCGAAAGTGCAAACGTAGCTTTCTGAGGACTCTGTTCCTTTAGATTTTCATCTAAATCTGAGTTCGATATTACAAATTTTTTCTGTCCTTCATCCATCAAAAATAATGTTAACTCGCTTATCGGTCCGAGAAGGACGGAGAAGGAGATAAAGAACGTGGGGAATATTCGACTCCGAGACAGACTACTAGGATTGTTTATACCATTTTTAAGATGTTGAATTCGCTGCTAGAATACAATCTTGCAATTGCACAAGTTTAAAGCAGCTGAATAAGAATATCAAAAAGAGATTACCATTATAATAGAACAATTAAAACCAACAAGAGTTGGTTGATATCTAGGCCGAACAACCAATATTTAGTATTAATATGAGGAATAGCTCAACTCAGTAGAATTCAGGAATAGTAATAACAAGTGAAAGTAAAATCATCTAACTCTTAGAAAATCAATCAAAGTAGAGCCCGAGCAACCGCAACAGTCATTATACCGACCATTGGATTAACTAAGTGTATATAGTTCACAACACGAGTTAGCATGATCAAGTATACATAGTCAGTATTCAAACTTAAGTATACATAAATACCATACGTGTAGGAGGACATATACTCCATTATACATACTTCATTGTAGTAGACTCGTTAAAGAAGTAAAAAAGACATTTCGTCATCACCAGAATTTGCTAGCCAACACCAAGAAGATGAGCAAGATCAACACTGCAATAATGGCATAACTAATAAACTTGTTGGCTGTCAAGCGACGGCTCATGGACTTCAAGGTTTGGATCGATTTGTCTACATAACTGTCGGCAGTCATAAGCGTATTTCTAGCTCCAGAAATCTGGTCTCTTTGTGATCTCAAGTCGTTAAGGATATTACCTCCAATCGACTCAGTTTCAAGAGCAACTCTCTGAGAGTCTTTCAATCTTTGAGACGATCTCTCAAGAGAAGCGTTATTACCCAAAAGAGCCTTTCTTTGTTGGTCCTGTAAACTTCCAGGCTCTACATCGTCAGTGTATCTGTTACCAAACAACTCGTGCTTATCTTGAGAATTCAATAATTGGTTCAACCGGCTCTTGTTGTCGTCAATTTGCGACTTATACTGACGTATTTTGGTGTTATACGACGATCTCTGATTAGTTGGTAAGTTCTGTACTTCTATACCCATCTGGTCCAACACCTCCTGCCCTTCTTCAATAGCACTTTCTATAGCCTTTAAGTAGCTTTTTCTCGATTCTGAAAATTAGTTAGTAATTCAGATTAAGCAATCAAGATGTTCTATATACCTTATAAATATTACAAGATCTAGAATTCATTACGATATCACAGGTCTTGCCATCATAGGTATCACCGAATAATCGTACGTGGAAACATAGAATTTACTTCCATGTCTACTATTTTTCACACTTACCCCCGTCAACAGCCGAGATCTGGGCCAATTTGGACTTTGCTTCCAGTAACGCCAACTGGAAATCGGATTCGTACGTTTCGAAAAGATCCGACATTATGATAGCTAAAGAACACCATCACCAATATTTAATCCACAGCCTTTCATAAAGGAGTAAGTTAACCAAGAAGTTTTGAGTCACGTGATTTTCTCGAATTCTACCTACTACGCTAAGACTAATTCTACCACTCATGGATGAACGTGTGATTACTAACAAACGATATGACAGAGATGAAAAATTGAATTAAATCCTCAGTAGCTACATTAAATGTTCTTACATTCGAACTCGTCACCGGAGACATCGTCATCATCCTTCAACTTGTATCTGGAGAAGGCATGTTTGATCTGGCTCAACAAGTCAGCATCTACAGGAGCATGGCCCGACTCGAAAGAAGTAGTAGATAATGTGGGACCAAGTTCACTTAATTCCTCGTGGAACTCGTCATTCGTAGCTAATCCAAAACCGTTGGTTGGCATTTTTCTGGCAGCACTAAGCTTTGACTGATTTTCTTGTTCTTCTTCATCCAAATCCAAAGCATGAACTGTCAAGTTCAACAACGACTTTCCGGACTTTCTTCTCATCAAGTTTCCTGGGAAAGGACCAGATTTAGGATAGAATTGATGGACGTCATCTCCGGCTACGATGCGCTCACTGTCGTGTAAGAAGACGGATGATCTTCTGTTGCTTGGAGTCTTGGGCGTCTTTGGAATTCTGCAAGATACACCATTGTCGTGGATCCATTTGGCAACAACAGCTGTCCAACCACACTGGTGCGATGCTCCTAACCCTCTTCCGGTGTCAGCATCGAAATATTCGTAAAATGGAACATAGTCCTTAAAAAGAGGATCCTGGTTAAGCAACTTGTTAGTACCATTACAGGCTCTGTTTCCATTTTCATCTGGAAGGAACAAGTGCATCAATCTATGTTGAATTTCCTGAGCACATTGGGCCAAGTTCAAGAAGTCACCTGACCCCTTAGGACACTCGACCTTCAAGTCTGGTCCGTAGTACAAGTAGAAACGTTGCAAGGCTTCCACCAACAAGAAGTTCGTTGGGAACCAAATGGGACCCCTCCAATTAGAGTTACCACCAAACATACCTGAGTCAGATTCACCGGGAAGGTACTCGACTACATATTTCTGGCCATTTACATCCATTTCAAACGGATGGTCCTTGTGGTATTTGGATAACGATCTGATACCATAAGGAGACAAGAACTCATCTTCGTTCAACATCCGGTCCAAGATGGCAATCAACCGATCCTTATCCACCAATGCTAACAACAATCTCTCACCTACTCCACGTGTATCCATGGAAGCAATGTTACGCTCAGCTATAGCTCTTCTCTTGTCTGAGAACCACTCGAGTCGCTTTTTGAAGTCGGGGAACTTGTCTAACAACTCTGGTTCTAATGTCAACGAAGCATAGAGAGGAATCAAGCCAACCAAAGATCTTACAGGCAACGACTGAACACTGTTGTCGCTGTGACGAATAGCATCATAATAGAACAAATCCTTTTCGTCCCATAATGCAGCTGAAATGCCGCCTTCTTCACGATGGGACATGGCATCAGCAATGAGAATAAAGTGCTCAAAAAACTTGGATGCAATATTCTGGTAAACTGGTCTAGTTTTGGCCAACTCCAAAGCAATGTTCAACATCTGTAACGAAAAGAAAGCCATCCAGCCGGTTGAGTCAGCCTGTTCCAAACTGCCTCCTGTGGGTAAGTCTTCCGAACGGTTGAACACACCAATGTTATCCAATCCCAAAAACCCTCCTGCAAAAACATTGTTACCATCAGCATCTTTACGGTTGACCCACCACGAGAAGTTCAACATCAACTTATGGAACACCTTCTCCAAGAAGTCGATGTCTTCAACGCCATACATTTTACGTTCGATTTTGTAGATTCTATAAGCGGACCAGGCATGAACTGGCGGATTCACATCGGAGAAGTTCCATTCATATGCTGGTACTTGACCATTTGGATGCATGTACCACTCTCTCAACAATAAATCAATCTGACCCTTTGCATAGCCGGGGTCTATCATGGCAAATGGAATGCAGTGAAAAGCCGTGTCCCACGCAGCAAAGAATGGATACTCCCATTTATCTGGCAACGACAAGACATCGTCGATATATAAATGAGTCCAGTCTTTATTCCTACCATTTGCTCTGTTAATAGGCGGCTTAGGCGTATTGGGATCACCCCTGGACCAGTAGTTATGGACAAAGTGGTAGTACTGTTTCGTCCACAACAATCCTGCAAATGCTTGCCTTTGAACCTGTCTCAACTCATCGCTGAGTGGCATGGGAGAAACCTTCCAGTAGAAGGCGTCAGCCTCATCCTGACGTCTGGAGAATACTTGATCCAACTCGTACTCGTCTATGTCTTCCAAGTTACGAGTCAACTGATACCGAATGGTGACGTAGTCACCCGAAGGTACACCGCCATTCTCTTCAAACGAGAAGAGAGCACAAGCTTTTGTTCCAAACTCTTCAGGGTTGACTACCGATTTATTCTGTCCAATGATGTAGTCGTGGAATGCATCCTTTACATAGGCATGCTTGTTAGGCTGATCGTACAAACGCTTGGTGTTTGTCTCGTTTTCCGTGAAGAGTAACTTCGGCTCGACATCAGGCGAATGGTCAAAGTACCCTGGAGCGGGTGCGAAAACCAAATACCTCTTTCCAAACTTTGCATGGTCCACCTCAATTGTAAAATCGTCAACTTTACGCAAAATGGGCTTTGCCAAATGAGACTCGTCTGTTCCCCATGCCCAAGTGTTTCTTAATACCAAATGGGGGATGAGGTGTAATGGAGCCGTTTCGGGGCCTCTATTGTAGGCAGTAATTCTGAAAAACAACTCCTCCGGGTCATCGTCACCTTTGGCCATCTCGAAAACTACATCGAAATACTTGTTATACTTAAAAGCTTCCGTATCAGTGATCTCGTACTCGTCTTCCAAACGAGATCTTTTGCCATTCTCATCTACCAATTGCTTGTATGGAAACTTTCCCTGTGGGTACTTATACAAATACTTCATGTACGAGTGCGAAGGCGTGTTGTCTAGATACCAGTACAATTCCTTGACATCTTCGCCGTGGTTCCCCTGCGAGTTAGTGACACCAAAGGCCTTTTCTTTGAGAATTTCATCATTGCCGTTCCAGAGTGCCATGGATGCACAAACCAACTGTCTATCGTCACAGACCCCAGCCAAACCATCTTCACCCCACCGGTACGCTCTCAGTCTCGAGTGGTCGAATGGGAAATCCGACCAGGCATCTCCATCATGTGAGTAATCCTCTCTCACAGTGGCCCATTGACGTTCTCCGAGATACGGGCCCCAAGTTCTGTACTTCGGATCTTTCAACCGGAGCTCTTCCTTAGTCAATCTGTTTGGCATTATCAGCGAAAGAAAGTTTCAGACAATCCAGCCAGATGTGATTGTGTTGAAATCGAAATTGCAATTGAGACCACAAGGAATGCAATCTGTAGAATTCTCAAGTGGATAGAAGAAGTACAACTAAAAGAACAACTTATAGAACTAGAACAACTTGAGACCAAGGAACTTATACAAATGTATAAGGAGTAGAGATTTCCATCCAGAACCAAGGTGATCGTTATCCAAGGAGTCACCGCCTGCATCGATCATGTACAGGAGTAAGATAGATTTCGAACTGTGCAGTATGGAAAAGGATTGGTCCGACAACAGTGGAAGAGTTGTTTCCATTACAATTCTATACAGATATACTTATTAAATGAAATTCTACATTTGTCAGATTTTTCAACGCTTTGTTGACCATTTCAGCACAAAACAGCATATCGAACAATATTTTAAAAATTCTGGGATTCTACAATTTTCTATTTACTTCTGTTTGGGTTGTATATTTCTCAGAAAATCCCATGCTTTTCTTGATTTCACACTCTTCTTATTGTTCTGAATTGCAGTTTCACACTTTTGTCTTACACAAATCCTTTAAGATATTTCGCTGATTCGGGGCTCATATCTTTTACGCTTCTATATTTCCTTGGATAAACTAGCTGCAAAGAAATTTATCCTGAGCCACATCTCCTCTAAACACTGCCCACTTTTTCGCTAAAGGACGATCTCACTATTTCTTGTCAAGGCAAGAAAATCTCAGAAATTCGGAGAAATCAAATGCTTGAGTATTTAATACTCTGATATGACTTGAAGGCTGGGGACACCGTGTTCTGCTCTAGAAACCTACAATCTCTTGCCGTCCCGCCCATATTTGTGTCGTCTGCAACGCTTCTATTATTGACCCTTTTCACGACCCTATTTTTGTACCTCTCGTTATCTATTTGGTCAATCCGAGACTTTTAGCGATTGACTATTTCAGAAAAATTCCTATGCGATAAGATCTCTCTTCTTCTATGTTTCGTAGTATTAATTCCCTATTTGAACATGCAATAATAATAATAACCCTGTTGTTACTTGCTATATACTCACTTTTGCTATATCAGCGGCCAAAGTACTTCTTCTCAAATGGACGAACCAAGCTGTAGCCTACAAAGGCAAATATTATGTTGAGCTCCCAAGAAATGTCTCCTCCAGCCTCTCCAAATTTCAAGGCAATTACACCTTGGTACCATGTCTGGTTCATAGACAAAACTGTAGAAGTGACACCGAACAAAAACCCTGCCAAACCAGCAATACCCACTGGAAAAGTGCTTCTGTCTTCGAAGTTGCTTACATCGTAGCCCTTGAATCCTCTTCTGTAAATGTAGTGTTCAGTTAACGAAATACTCAAGTAGATGGAGACATTGTAACTAATAATCGACAAGAAGTTCTCCATGGTTTGTGCAAACACATAGTAGGCTGGAATAGACAAACCGAGCGAAACAAAGTTACCGATGAAACACCAGAAAAGACGAGGCACCTTGGCGAATTTACTCCAGATAGATTGCACAGAAACAGACAATGAGTACGATGCTGGCAAGTTGTTCGCGATACCAGAAAGGGCCAACAAGACTACGGCAAATCTGTAGCCTTGGTTGGTATTGTTACCACACAATATTTCGTACACCAAGCCACCAATAGAGTTGCTTTCGAAAGCTGCACTGTAAGCATCGTTGGTGAAAGTTCCCATAGCAATAGCTGCGCCCAAAATGGCTGCGAACATAAATGGTACCGATAAACCTATCACCATAGCTGTTCCAACCTTCCAGGCAGGAGTATTAGCAGGCATATACACAGTATAATCAGCAGCTGATGTTGACCAACCGGCAATAAACCCGAAAATTGTGGAAATGAAACTCAAGACGTTACCAGCCACTACAGTTCCACTATGCGTCTCTCCCCAGGTGAAGGCTCCAGATTGCGCAAACTTGACAATGATAAGTAAGTAAATGGCAAAGCTAGGAATCCACGAGTAACGCTCGTAGAGGTGGATGGTCTTGTAGCCAAACACAGCCAAGATACAGGTAATAACTACGAACACCAAACATCCAGCCCAGGCTGGCATGGGTCCAATGGCAGTTAAAAGTTGAACACAGGGAATGACATTGACAGCGTTCCATCCGATACACGAGACTACATTGAAGAAAGCGAACAATCTTCCCATGATGTTCCCTGTGAAGTATCTAGAGAGTATCTGTTGTCTGAGACCGAACCTCATACCAAAGGCAGAATAGAAACCTACTGGAAGAGCTCCGACGATACAGAAGAAGACAATACAGAGAACGCAGGTTTTGAAATCAAGGGCAAACAATGTTGGGCCCAAAGCTCCCGTACTTAATGCTGAGATAGCTAAGTTGGGAGACAAGAACATACACAATGGAGACAATAACGTAGTGTCTACTCTCTTATCTTCTGGCACTCTTTGCACCCCTCTGATTTCGGCACTGAATCTCAACCCTATCTTGTCGATGATGTTTGTGGCCTCTTCAGCATTCGAAACTATATCAGATTTTTTCGATTCGTAGACTCCCAACGAATTCTGAGATGCATTTGCTATCTTCTTTTCTTCGTCTAGTCCAGAATATGACATCATAAAATATTCTTCAAAATTGATATATTTTCTGCGGCAATCTTTTTTTCTTGGGCAATAATCTGTCAAGCTTAAATGAATAGTTGATGGCAGATATCAAGGATATGTTGAAACAACTGAATGAGGAACAAATATAGAGTTATCTCAATAGGTGATAAATTCGTCAATATATATATAGACAGCGAGAGAATGCAAATTTTAGGCATTTCTTCCATAAGAAAATTCTCTAAGTTGGAACTCTGATAAGAATTTCATACACTCACGGCTCTAAATTATTTCCTTTACGGCAATTTCGTGCAGCTCGTTCTCCAACCTTACGATAAATTAAATCTTGTGATAAATGCTGTGCCTCGGCATCTGTTACAAGATATTAGCATATCGATATTGGACAATCTCTACCCCTCTGGAGTATAGGGATTTGATTGAAAGATTTCAAAACTTAGATAAGCTGAGACTGGCGCGAAAAATTTAATCCGAAAATCTAAAAACTCACCCGTAATTTCCAGACAACTTTGCACCACGAAGACCAATATCGCGGAATTCTCTAGATTCACAAAATTCCCGTGAGCGAGGCTTTGGGGAAAGAGGCTTTTTACTTCAACTATACTTCTTAATATTCTCGTAATTACGTAAATGTAAGTATTAATGTATTATTATAATTGAACTGAATTAATTAAATGATTAGATGCTATATTCACAGGATGTATGAATGAATGTCTCCCCCCTATTTCTTTTCTTCGGCAGCAGCTTTGGCAGCGGCCTGAGCAGCAGCAGCAGCCTTGGCCTTCTTGGCCATAGTTTTACCGAAGAATACCACTACAAACGGCAAAATGGCGGTTAAAATCACAATCCAAGCAATAAGAATACCAAAGTTTCTTCCCATGGCCCCCTTGTAGGTGTCGAAGAAAACAACTTTGGTAAGCTCGTATGATGCATGGATGGGTAAGCCATACCCGTATCTGAAAAACTTGGCACTCAAAGCAAGAGGAGTGAAAGTTGGCGAAATGTTGACAATGACCCAGAACAACATCCAGAAACCTAACATTGGAGGGTAGAAGGCAATAAGCAACATACCCATGATTTCGTTGGCAGAACCGACAGCCCACATTGTCAAGAATGAAATCATCCAGTAGACAAGGAATCCGGATTTGCCAAATGCTTTAGTGAAATCAACCTGGAAAGCCAAGGTTACTAATGAGTAGAACAAACTAAGCACAAAGAACGAGATAACGGAGGCAATGAAACGGTACAAGATGTAGTGGTTTTTCTTTAAGCCGTATTTGGCTACTTCTTGGTGGATATCGGCAAAGAAGTTGAACTGGAAAAAAGTAACGATAATCATGTAGATCAACCCGACTTGGGAAGGAGCAACCAATACAGGATCTGTGTAGGGTCTGCAATCAAAGAAAGCCAAACTGATAGGAGAAACAAGGACAGAAAGAGAGCTTGGATGAGCCAAAACTTCAGTTCTATTCGGTAACTGCTCTGCAATCTTCAACATTACTTGTCCCTGATTATCCAACCACATTTCCTCTACAGTTTCTACACTAGGGATCACATAACTGTTCATGTTCAAGAAGTCCCTTCCGGTCTCGTAGATGCTGACAACCGAGTTGTTGGTAACATTATAGGTTGTGTCACCTGTGAGCAAAGCTTGGTATAAGTTGTAGGTAGCGTTAGGCTTGACGTATATGGATGACCAATACTTCTGGTGGTGGATCTGTCTTTGAATTTCCTCTTCAATAGAATTGTTATTTTTATCTGCCAATACCTGGAATTCAGAAGAGTTGAAAACGATCCAGTTACCGTGGTACTTGGCAACTGGGTCCCTCAAGATAGATATGATTTCGTCTCCAATGTATGGCAGAATTCCGTTCACTTCTTCGTCTTCAATAACCACCAACATTCTCAAGTTTTTGAGACGATCAAATCTGTTGTACATAGATCCCCAATAAATGGAAAAAATACCCAATACGAAGAATGCCATCAAGAAGTATATAAGACCAAACTTGTAGGTCAAACGGTGTCTTTTCAGTTTCAACTTTTCGTTGAAAAATGACATGCTGGTCAGAACCCGTTGCAAAATCGACTGTTGTCTCGAAATGGGGTGACCCTGCGGCTCTTCGTCCTCACCTTCCGAGTCAATTTCTTCGTCATTGGCACCATCGTAGGTTTCGATGCGGTTATTCTCCAAATCACTTTGATGCTGTGTAGAGCTGCTGGAGTCGTAGGCCAGAAGCGACGACCTTTCCTTCGTCTCGGTGTAGTTTTCAGTAGACATTATAATGATCTATTGTAAAGAACCAGAGATGCTGTTGCTAGCAAGTTGTGTAAGATAGTTTCTAGGATTAGAAGTGAGTATTCCAGAGTGAATAATACTTTCGTGATAATCTTCCGTAGTTGCTATTCTTCAGATAATAGCAGTTGTGGATATTCTGTGGTTTATTTTCTTTGGCTATATCTTTTCAATTTTTGAATTTCATTTATTTGCGAAATACGGCCATATATATATATATATATATATATATATCTTCGAAAGATCGAAATTATTCCTGTTACAATTTTCGATGAAGCGTCTGTACATTACTCATCGTAATTGATGGCATAATCATTGCCTACTAACTCTTGACCACGCTACTATTACATGGCGCTATCGGCCCTATATATAGCTGACGGCGCTAGCTTCCATTTTAGGAAAGCATTGCCGACAGTATTCCCGCCGGACCACCCAGAAAAGAAGCGGCCTGCAGCACCCCAGACGGGCTTCCGCATTGGGCCAATTCCCGAGCTTGCGATTTCCATACCTTGTCAAGCCGAACGGCTGAATTTGAGACGACGAATCGGGTATAACGGCAACCCTTCACAAAAGCACTTGCTACAAACGGCAACTCCTGTAGCCGTCGGGGAAATAACTGGCCGTCTTTCGTAAATACGCAGCCGCAAATAAAGCAATCCTATCTAAAGTAGCACAAGATACGGTGAGAAAGAAAGAATAGAGTGCGCTGACAAAAGTTGATATTTTCCCTGACTCTTCAGTATTTTCGCTATCATTTCTCTTTATGCCAATATTACTGTCCTGCCAAAGTCTTCGTATTGTAACTGTACAGTAATATTATCCAATCCAGCCCGTGCTTACAAATGGCTTCGGACTTCGGACCACTCTGAAGTCAATTTTTATCCACTCTCGCATCGCCCATCGCCGAAGCCAAATATTATTACACCAACTCTGTGATCCACGGCTTGATAGGCATTTCCTCAGGATCGGCTAGAAGGTACGAAGCCACCTGTCGCTACAATCTGCCTTTTGCTAGCTTCCTACGTCATAAATGTCACAATTGTCATATTTTGGTATGGTAGCGCGTGATGTACCGAAGGTTAGGCCCGGTCCGAGTCCTTTACAGATAACCGCGTTAGTGTATTTTTCTATGACGAAGATTTTCACTGGCACGGCTTCTTATCTGTGAGCCAAGGTTGAGTTGCGTCTGGAGTGCCGGTGAAGTAGTTTTAAAGACCTTTTCAAATGCCGAACGTGCCCCCTTCTGATATTTTCGCAGACAGATATCGTGCTCAGCTGCTTGGCTTCGTATCAGTATAGAATTGGCTTGGGGCCAAAGTTTAACTATGGCATATCCTGCTAATGATTATGTCACGTGAGAGTGAGCGCGTGATGTTCTCACCCAACGAAAAATTCGTTCAAGAAATCCAACTGTCTGACTAACTCCAACCACAACAAACGAAGACGAATCCAATCAATCGGCTCACTCCTGTCGACAGTTGCTGGTGCTAGGTCATCTATATTTCGGACACTGTTCTGCAACGTGCACACGCTTTTTTTCCGAGGATCTACCTGTTTTTTGTGTGTTTTCCTGTTGATTCCTCCCTACCATAGTTAGCGAGGATTCCCATAGTGAGATCTCGCATAGTTAAGAGCCTTCCTATAGTTAACAAAATTCTCCATACTTTCTCAAATATTGAGAATCAGTTGGACAAGATTATTGCTTGCGTGGATTCACGGCTCGCATCCATTGTCGATTAGTCACCAACCGTTTGTATAAGGCACAGTTGTTATTCAAAGAACAGACGAAGCTTACTATCTTGTCTTTTCATTGGTTTAGCTAAGTTGGAATTACTAGTGGTCGCAATATACTGAGATTCGATTAACTGACGCACTAACAGAATTTCACCTATCCATATTCATCATATCAATCCAATTGCTATAGCTGATCGATTAGACAGTTTGATTCATCCATAGGCTCTCACTTGGATCATCTAGTGACGCATTTGACCCAGCAATAAAGTGAACTATATTCGATTCATTAGTATTCGAAGAGATTCGTGATTCAATTTGAATATCGATTTTTGGAGTTATACAATTGCCAGTGAAGATTCTCTTTTATTGGAGTCTTTTACTTCTCCGAAGTTTTATTAAATTTGTTAACCTTTGCAATAATTTCTAATTTTTCAATTTCCATATTTTGCAATCTTCAGAAACATTGCAATTTCATCACATACATCGTACTGGTCCAAACAAGCGTTTAGATCTCTGTTCCTATGACCTCGCTGACAGCTACTACTACAATAAACCCTTCTGTCACTGACGTCAACCATGCCTCGCCTCAGTCAGTCCCCAACGGCAATATTACACATGCTTCTGGAGAAGACGGTGCGATTCCTGCAACCAACGGTACCTCGGCAACTGCTTCCAAAGCACCAAAACACAATAAGCGTGTGGAGCTAGAAGCTCTCATCCACGAGTTCCAGGTCAAGTTAGGCAACGACTGGGAAAAATACCATGAGACGTTAAGTTTGTTTTTGATAGGAAAACTCTCACGTACAGAACTTGTAGCCATCATAAAACCCATATTAAAGGACAATTTGATACGGTACCACAATAAGTTGTTGCTTTTGAATTTCGCCAACTCCTTGAAAGACGGCCCACTCGACTATCTGAACGAGTTTTCTTCGTTCTGGAACAAGAAAGCTCAAAAATCGTCCAAAGTCAAGTCTACACAGTATGAGAAGTTCAAACAGAATATCATGGGTTTACCTATTAAGGAACGTAGAAGAATAAAGAATATTACCAGAGATAGCGGCAAGAAGGGAAAGCTAAGTGCAGGTATCACTTTGGCCAGACATTCGTTATTGCCTAAAATACCCATGATCCAGGACAAAGAACAGCAGCAATTACAAGTGAACAACTTGGTTCAATGGCAGCAGGATGTAGTCAACGGTATAAATACCCCTATTGCTACACAGAACTACGAGTTGCCGGAGTACGACAACTTGTCTAGACGTATATTGATGACCATGAGAGAACACGGGCTTACTGGAGGACTCAATGCCTCTGTGCTAGAGATGATTTTGCTAGGTTTGGAATCGCATCTCAAGAATATCATAGACAGTGCCATTGATGTAGCTAAGTACAGACAAAACAAGTATACCAATAACGACTACATTCCGCTTGAGTCTAGCAAACCGCTCGACATTGGATTAAGTAGCAAAAAGAGATCATTTGAGGACATCAAACTCGATAGCTCTAAGGACGTCACATTGAGCATCGAAGACCTATACAGTACCTTCGAGATGTTCCCCCATCTTATAGAACCATGTGGTCCCATATACAGACTTGCTAATGTCATGCTTGAAAACGACGACATGCTGGGCAAAGAGTTGGACTACGACTTGCCTCCAAGACTCGGAGTTTTCCCTGTTGCCAATGGAACTTCTTCGGCTATTTCAAACACCAAAACAGCAGGACAAATCAAGGCAGAAGTCGCAGTAAAGTCAAATCCAGTTCCTGACAAACATCTCGAAGTCTCTGATAAAATTGCAATGAATGGCTCGTTGAAGACAGAAGGTGAAACAGAGAAAAAAGCTTCTGACTCGAAGACTGCTGCCACAGTACACCATGCCCAAGTTTCAGGGCCCGATTCTCACATAGGGACAACTGACGAGTTGAAGTGGGTTTTACATGATCTTATTTCCACAATGTAAGATATCACATTCACGATCTGTATTAAAACATTACTATTGTTAACCTATGTATTATTACTCGAATATGTATCTAGATATGGTCAAACTTTCCGTTTATAGGGTAAATCAATAGAACTTAGAACTTCCAATGTACTCAAGAGCTTGAAACTCTGTTCAGAATCCAGGGCAACTTCGCCAACGAAGAGGCACTTGCTCTGGCGATAACAAAAGTCTAGAATCTTGGCGAACTTAGACGATGATTCTGATGACGACCTTGGTACTAATGAGCTCAACAAAATATCCTGGTCGTCCGAATCGGATATATCTATAAATGTCAAATTGCTTTCAATGGCCCTTCCATCCTTACATCTGTCAATTGTTATGATATGTATGCGGATATCAACATCTTGTGGATCCTCGACTATCTGACTCAATACTTTCGAGAACTGGTTAATATCATCTACGCCAATGAGCATCTTCTGTGATTGTATTTCGTTCAAACTGCTTTCGATTTTTTCATGTGCTAATTCGCTATTTGAGTTGAGTAGATCAATCAACGAATCATTTCGTATCCCTATGCTTCTGAAATTATATGCGAACGACCATGCTGGTTGAACAGAAGCCTTTTGCAAAACGCTCCAAAAGCTATTTATTATGGAAGTGTTCACGCCGACGTGGTCAGGCGTCCCGGAGTAAACTATTGTCACATTTGATCCACGGACAGATTCATTAGTCAAACATTCAAACTCTTGGGCAATAGATACAGCAGTGGCTTCGGAACCAAACACTTTATTAAAACGAAATGATCTGCTGTTACAGTATATCACATTGTCTCGACTGTTGCATCCCTTGGCATATACTCTGATCTTGCCCTTATGGTCCATTATAGAGTTTTCCAATATTCTCCGTTGTTGCTCATGCTTAAGTAGTTTATTGTTTGCTTTTGAGTGTTCATATAATGCCGACTGTACAATACTCTCCATGTGGGTACTCTTTTCCTTGGCTGAGTTGAGATCTTGCTCCACATGCAGAAGTTCCTTCAAGAGAGATTCTCTTCTTTCTACGTAGCTGTTCATGCTGCTTTCTATATTTACAATTTCGGAAGAAATACGATCCTTTTCGTATTCTGACTTGCTTGTAAATTCAATCAAAGCTTTCAATTCAGCGGCAAATTTGTCTCTCTTAGCCTGTTTCAAACTCGATTCGAGTCTTAGTTTTGAAAGTTCGTCTTGTTTGGGTTGTATGTTTTGGTTTATGTCTTTCTCTAATTTTTCAGACTCTTCATTATAAATAGTGGTCCATCGTGTTTTCTCATTTTCAAGTTCTTGTTTCGCTTTTTCGATTTGAGCTTCTAATTCTTTAATATCTTCTAACAACTTTTCATCCTTGAATGACTTGGCTTCTTCGATCTGTTCCTCCAATTCGAACTTGACGTCGTTGATTTTATTTTCCATTTTCATTCTGTACTCTTCAAGCTCCAAATTTACAAACTGCTCCCGTTCTGAGACTGTTTTGATTATTTTGTCTTCTATGAATGCTTGCTTTCGTTCCTCTGCCTCTAGCTCTATGGTGAGCTCTATGATTTCCTTCTCTTTCTTGTGTTTTTGTCGTCTTGATTCAGCTAGATCCTTGTAGCGCTCACTTTCTTCTTCTTCAAGCATACGTAATTCGTTACTGAGACCTAGCAGCTTATCTTCGAGATCCCGCTGCGCTTTTTCTTGAATGCTTCTGGACCAGTCGTCGTTCTTAACAAGAGCTGGTCCTTTACGAAGCAACTCTTCATGGGCACTGGTAGCTTTCAATCGGGCACTAACAGATTTCATTCTTCGAAGACTTTCTTGTGGAGTCAACTTAGAAACCAATTTCGGGGCCGATGGAATCGACGAAGGTTTGAGCAGTCGTCTATTAGAC
Source organism: Scheffersomyces segobiensis (assembly GCA_030564745.1). Taxonomy (NCBI): domain Eukaryota; kingdom Fungi; phylum Ascomycota; class Pichiomycetes; order Serinales; family Debaryomycetaceae; genus Scheffersomyces; species Scheffersomyces segobiensis. The sequence goes on along the minus strand of JAKTZB010000017.1, from coordinate 23,365 downwards.
AAGATTGTAGTATCGGAATTCTTTATCATCTTGTAACTCTGAGGAATGCTAGCTAGCTCGAATCCAAACAGATTTCTCCTCTTTGGTTTTATGAAATCGTTGTCCTTTGTTTCCGTCAAGCTGTTTGTTATTTCACTGAGAACACGTTTCTGTGGTATGAGCGACTTTTCGTGGCTCGTATGTTGTTGTTCTGACATATTTGAAGTTTGAAACTTATGCTAAACTCTTACTAATATATAGTAAATGTGATATAAGTTTTGTATTCACAGAAAATTAATGGATCTTTGAGTTCTTTTTTTGCCAGATAGCTCGTATATATGCTGGTAACATCTATACCTGTCTATGGATTGCTAATGTTGGTTATTGCTAGGGCTTCGTATGTTCTTCCCAATCTCTGGAGAGAAGGTGAAGCTCACCGATTTGAAACAGATACTGCACTTTCCAAAACGTAAACATAACTAATGCGAGAGCGCGCAATCCCAAATCGAGACATTCCGCAGATATAGTGACTGCGAAAAGCGAAAACCTCCTCCGTTAAGATAGGTAGGAACATTGGTATGGCTAATTCCACATAAAACATTACCCAAAGAGCAAGTAAAGAATCAAGGAACAAAGTATTAAACATTTGCAAGCTGGTATTATTGTTACTTTCGGTAGAATTCCAAATTTTATGGATATCTTATATTGCAAAAAGTTCGCAATATTCATTAATTTTGCCAAATAATTCCCTAATCACTAGTTTTATTTTTATGAAATCTTCTAAACGAACCCTTTATCATTATTTATATATGCTCTATTTACCTATTCCCTTTCCACAATGAATTCTTCGGAAGAACTCAATTCCAAATCTTTTTCCTTGTTCACCAATGTGCCCTTTTCGTCACTGAACTGTATAATTATGAAAGCGACCGAGAACGCCACTCCCAACACAGCAACCCCAGTACCGAAGTACAACGCCGAACGGTAACCCTGGAGAGTGCTTGATTGTTTTGATGTCTCTAACTCCACAGAACTGGATATGCCAAGAAAAAGTGAGACACCATAGTTGATGACTGTAGCAACAAGCGAGCCTGCCATGCCTTGATTTGAAGCTGGCAAATAGTCTGAAAGGATGATGGACGCCGCTGGAAAACTCATATCCATCGCCCAACAAAGAATGAACATTTGTCCCATGGTAAGGTGGAAGTAGGACTGGTGGACAGGTGTCACGGAGAGCATGAGGCAGCCTGCAGTGAAACAGATGGCCGAGAAACAAATGATATATGATGGTTTGGTTCTGGAGATAACGAAGGAAACAATCATCGATGCCATTATTCCAAAAACCAAAAATGGAATATATGTGAGACTAGTCATTATTGGTGTGTAATGTCTTAAATTAAGCATAATCTTCCAGTAGTAGTATTGCCAGACTCCAAAGGAACCCCATCCTAAACTGACAATAGCTAATACAAGACCAATCTTCACAGTAAAAATAGATTTAGGCAACAATGGATTCCCTAAAACATTCAATTGAAGATAGAAGAATAATACAATGAAAAGAACTGAAACAATGACCAATGCAATAATATAGGGAGTAGACCACCCTATAACCGGGCCCTGGTTCCATACAAAGTTGAAGAGGATCAACCCGACGATACCAACCAAACTGCCAATAACATCAAGTTTTTCCCAAGCTTCTCTTAAAGTGTACTTGCATGGATTCAAGTTGCTGGGAATCATGAAAACCAGAAGAAGCCCAATGAGTCCACTTACGACTGCAAGTACCCAAAACTCCCATGGCCACCACAATTTCTGCCCAATAACTGCTGCCATGAGAGCACCAATGGTTGCACCTGTAGGTCCATTTGCCCCAACGCAGCCAAATGCTAAATTCTTTCTAGGTCCATTAGGATATATGTTTCCCAATATACCCATTCCACAAGGGATTACCAAAGCGAAACCAATACCTTGGAAAGCACGACTTACAATGAAGAATGTTACTGAATTAGAAAACACAGATAATCCACAGACGAGTGACCAAATGGCAGCCCAAAACCAACCAATACAGAACACTAGTTTAAGACCAAAGAGATCGCCCAATTTTCCGCTAAGAAGTATAAACGTTCCTACCGTTAGAGCAAAGGAACCCATGAACCAAACCGTTTTGGATTGGTCTATTTCCGAAGAGTCCAGAGCAAATGAGTCGAGCAAAATATTCATAGTACTCAAAATCATAGTCACACCTACCTGTGAAAGGAACTGGCCCATACAAACAAGGGCTATAACCACAACTTCATGTGCAGCAGAAGTGTAATATACTGGCCTCGGATCCATTGAAATGGCTGAAAAGTACAAGGGTCTTCCAAAAGAATGTTATACAAGAACTACATTATAGAAAAAGAGCGGATTGCTTCTATATATACCTATTTATACAAGTTATGCGTCCACAGCTCTTCGCCATGCTTCGGTCAATTGGCTGCTAGAGAATCGTGTTTATGCCGTAGATAAAACTACATCCATACCGCTGATTGTGAAAAATTTTATATATGCACGGTAATCCGGCCCAAAATGGAAATTCTACTGCGGGTAGGACCGATGCAAACAACACCTATGCCGCAATAGTTACCCTTCTTGCCTGATATAGAGTATCGGCATGCCGGCGGAGTATATTCTAGCCTTGTAGATACCATATTCTCTATCTTAATGAGCTTGCTAAATTTCTTATAACATATTCTTGTAGTATGAAGTCGTATAAATAGAAGGTTTATAATATTTTGTAAAATATAGTATATTTATTGTAAGCCATAGCCCTGGAAATTCCCAAGGTAAAATAAAGCTTACCTTCTATGATTTAATTTAAAAGTGCGTTCTGATCGACTGTGTCAACTCACGAAGAAGCAAGTACTACAATCATCCAAAAAGATGTTTACAGTTCTCGATCAAAAGTGTACCATATACTACTAAACAATTATATAAGAGATTAAAGATACACAAGCTTCCACATTAGAGACAAAAAAGTTTAGATTTCAATTATTCGTTGACCCTGATCTCTTGTTCGATAGTATCGACAACTACCTTTTCAAGATCAGCGAATTTGAAACCCAACAAATTCTTAGACTTCTGGTCATTCCACTGAGCAAACTCAGAAACATGGCCGTTGGCAGGAACTCCAACTGGCAACTTCTCTCTGGAATCCGGAAATTTGTCTCTGATGATGTTCAATATAAGTTGAGCATTAAACCTTCCATTGTAGGTGATTATTCTTTGGCCCTGGGCTTCGTCCTTCTCAAAAGCAATAACGTGTGCCTTGGCCACATCTCTGACATCAACAAAAGGTCCCGCTAACTGAGGAACCTCGTCGTTCTTGGACAAACGGTAAACACTAGCAAAAACTTCGGCAGTCAAGTTCATTTGACCCTTGGCTGTTTCATCCTGTGCTTGAGGACCAAAAACATAAGCAGGAAGGATAGTGGAAAGGGTGAAGTTTGGTTTCTTGGATTCAACAAACTCCCAGGCTGCTTTCTCTGCGTACTTCTTCGAAACCCAGTAGGCAGTCATCGCATCTTTGGTCTTACCATCTTCATAAGTACCACTGGCCCACGATTGTTCATCCAAAGTAAAGGAAGAATCAGCAAAATCAGCTATACTACCTGACGTGACTGTAGAACTGGTCAAAACAACCCTCGTGACTTGAGGAGCATGGTCATAGATACCTTGCAAGGCATTTCTAGTACCTTCGATAGCAGGAATCAAGATATCCTTCTCGTTGTTGTCACTAGAGAATGTTGCAGGAGATGCAGTGTGTAAGAATACAGTGACTTCAGGGTGTTTCTTCAAGGCTTCATCAAAAGCACCCTTTTGGTCCAAACTAGGCACGACAACATATTGAAAATGCTCACCATAGAAAGACTTCAACTTCTCACCCTTCTCTTGTGATCTCACTGAACCAACCACATTATACCCTTTAGAAAGAAGCACGACAATTATGTGTTGAGCAATGAAACCAGAGGCACCAGAAATAAAAACTGCAGTCTTCGACATTTTTATTATATTACACTGGATTTGATTTTATTTGATTGAATTGAATTAAAAAACTTATCTGAATACTTTAGAGCTATTCTTAGAATTGATGCAATTGTAAGAACTGTACTTTGTATGATAATAAAACAAATAGAAAGTGATATCTGTAAGGGTTGGTAGACCCCCCTTTATACTCTAGAAACGCGAAGTGCTGACATACTCATGGTGGACATTGTTCATACCATTCTCTAGCAATTATTGAATAGTCCTATATAAAGAGAGATTGCAACCATATTATGCAACTCGATTAGTAATGGACACGAGCCCGCGGCCGGCCCAACTGCCTAATTGGGTTTTAACAGTACATAACTGCAAAACGACACCACAGAATTGATAACTAATCCGGTCCCTATAAAGAGGTGAAAAGGATTCACCAATACAAAGTTGCAGTTCATGAGGCGGCGTTAAGGTATAATAGAGCCAATCAGATAGTTTGAACTTGCTTGCAATCACCCTGGCGCTGTTAGCGCCACCAAGCCTCACCTACGCTTTTGGGAAAGTCTGTAGCTGGCCATATTTCCACAGCGAAATACGTTAGAAAGGTTTGGAACAGTAGAGGTCGCTGAGAGAATATATGATATTTATTATATAATTTTATTGACGGCAGCTGTGTCCTCTATAATAGCATTGGTTATCGATATATAGATTTTTATACTGTTTTGTAGCCATTTGCGTAAGCACATGATATCCACTTTAGAAATGTCTACAGATGATAGAATTGAATAGTATTGACTGGATCAAGTTCCATTTTAAAATTTACGAAATTCAAGATTTTTTAGCGATTCTTATTCTGGAACAATTAAAATAAAGATGTATGCAGCCCTGTTAATACGAGTGAGTTTACCGTTCCTGGCGACAGCCGTACTGGTGGAGACTTTTTGGTAGCATTTACAACTTTTGTGGAGATGTTCACGGCCGTATCAGCTTTAGAGATAATGTGCACAAAGTCAATTTTGCAATACCAAACTGAAATGCCAGTTTTGAAGTTAATCCCACTTCTGTATTGGTATCGATGAATGTATTAGTAATACAATTCTTATGTTTGTAGATATTCCTGATGGTTCTTTTTCTTTTATTTGTCTATGGGAAGTATTTGGGTCTTCTCACTCCACGTACTTCATATCAATCTCTGACCATTTCTTTCTAAATCACTCTATCCGTATCTACTTGTATGTAAATCCTCTTCTTCTGTACTCTAACTTGTTTTCTGTCCCTCGTCATTTTTTATATTTAACTATTCTTGTCGTGTTACTCTTATCTGTAGAATCCATGCCAATTGCTCCATATCCGATCTGGTCTGAACTTCTCTTCAATATAGATATGGCTCAAGTATACTAGAGACCTGCCAACAGCGGAAATATATCGGTGAGATATCGTCTCTAATTCTTGGATAATATGAATCAATACTGCTGCTGTCAATATAGTTTTTTATGTTGTGTTCAATTAAGTGTGCTGTAATATTCAATTGAAGAAACGAAGAGATTGGAGAAATTGGTCAGTCTCCATGATAAACCCTGAATTGCTAATTTTGCCCACCGTTTCGTTTTCCTTGAAGTCGTCCGATTGCTTGAACTCAATGGGCGACAACCCATTATGTACTACGTTTCGAATGTAATATACTGAATACAACTCCCACAAGATAGCCTGCAAATTATCAATGTTATCGTCGCTAACAAGTACAAATTTCAACCTCGTAAGTGATTCTAAGTAATGTGCTCTATATGGACCGATTGTAAAAGACTTGAGGGCATTGGCAACTGCGGTTTCAGCCTCCGACTCCAGATCTATGAGCTTGGCTGAGATGGTTTTGAGCGAGTAGAGTATACCAAATAGCAACTTGGAAGCGTTGGAGTCGTTGTTCTTATTCACTTGACCCACCCCAGAGGCGTTGGAATGGTCTAAATGTGTGAACTCTCTGTTGTAAATGCAATTACAGTGTCTATCGAAGATGTAAAATGAATATATAGTCATGACAGTTGTTTTGAAAATTAAGAGCAGATGGAGTTTCAGCTTGAAAAAATGGTAAATATTTGCAAACAGAACTTGTATACAAACGCTGAATGTGGTGGCTGTGTTATTGTCGTGATTGGGGCCCAAATGGCGGTTAGCCTCCTTGTAACTTGGATGGGTCAACACTTTGAGCTGAAGTATCTAGAATTGATTTCACTGTTCCAGTCTGGATTCAATTCCTGTATACAGTGTCGGTCTGTTAACTATGCGATTTAACTATGCGAGTTCAGACACCATGAAGTCGGGTTCTGCCATGCCCGTTTTGCTAAGGTAAAACACCAAATCACATGACAATGCCACATGGTAAACCCCTAACAACTACTATGTGTGGTAGGCCAATTTTGCCAGAATTATCCTTATTAGTTATCAGAAATTCTACGCCACGTATCTCTGACATCTTCGCAACATTCTTTTAAATTTTAGTGCTGCATTCTAGGCGCATAACTTCTTTAGCCTCATAACCTGGCCATAACCACCAATGACTAATCGCAACTGGGAACCGCGGAATGTCCAACCAAAAAACGGCAAAGCCATGACGTTGGGTCATGTACCCTAATAACGAACCAAGGTCGTACTAATGAGATCATACTTGTCTCGAGCTCGTATTTTGCTAGCGCAAGTCAGCCCACAGAGGTTGGCTAACTTGTGAAAAATCGCGTGCTCCGAGTCACGTGAAACACCGAATCCAGATCTAGTTGCCAGATCGATTCCCAGTACGACACGGTCATGCAATGCTTCCAGGTGTCGAGGCCATTTCCAGCAAGGTTGGGTAACGTCCTGGAAAGCCTGTGGAGCTTTAAGTGTGTGGAGGCGGTGGATCTAGAAAAGGTGGAGCTGAGTCCCAACAACAGCGGGCCCAAAAGGCTGGGAAGCATGGGTGTGGCAGAGGACGTATATGTCCATTGTTGGTAATCAAGAGTCATCTCTCTGAGAACCGAGTGGGCCCAAACCGTTCAGTTGTGGAACAATCCAGATCACTTCGTCATTTCCGAGTATGGAGAACAAGTATGGCTAACACTGGCTCCATGGGCTTTGGATGAGTCACGTGGGGTGAGCAATATGTGGAGATTTCTTCTTTTGCGTTTCATAACCACCACCACCACCACAACAAAAACCACCACCACAACCGAACTGCGGGTTTGTGACATTTTCTGGCTGTGACTAACCGATTCTGCCATGCTATAAGAGGAAATGGATTTCCTTTAGACCTAGGTTGGTTATCTTGCCATTATCAGAAAAAAACCCTACTTTCAACATAGCTAGAGACCGGCTACAACTACCTGCTCTTGCTAATACTTGCTCTTCGAACAGCTCTTCTAATTGCTACAACGGAGACTTGCTACTTCATAATTGCAAATTTCTACCGTAACTTACCTGCTACTGAAATTTTTCAGAGCCATAATAATACATATTTACAATGTCTAACTACACTTACTCCGATGAAGAAGTCTACGACTACTCCGACTACGAAGACATCTTCGAGTTCAACATCAACGAGGAGGACAACATCGAGGTCACTGAAGTTTCCACACCAGCCACCTTGCCAGACTCACCTCTCTTGGTTCCACGGCACTTGCGCTTGGAAAAGTCCAATTACACCACCAATTTACTCTACGAATGTGCTTTCTGCAAGCAGTCAGTTTTACACAACCACAATTGCCTAGCCTATGACGGTGACTTGGATTTGTCTGTCAAGCACAACAACCAGCTCATCCAGTCGAACTACAGAAAGTGGCTTTTCCACAACTCTCCTCCCAGCCTGGCATACACCGGCCTTGAGTCTAGTATTGAGTACTAGATGGTAAATTATTGCATGTCGTTTGTGACACAATTTCTTGTGGGGGTTCTGGGTTAGGATTGGTTTATTAGTTAGACGACGGGCTGGTGGTTTGCATTTCAAGTTTCATTTCACTTCATTTCATCATTCTTGCACTACAATTTTCTAGGTTAGGTTAACGGTTCTTCATACATAGTAATACATTTTATTTATTGAAATCATACAAACGCGAACAATCGTAAAAATTTCACCGTGAAATCGTTTCACTAGTTTCATCAGAGCTGCTGCTGTGCCTGTCGTCTAATTCTTCCATACTCCACCATGTCCCAGCTCGGTATACGCCTCGAACCAGTTCCTTAGCTCGGGATTATATTAGCGAATCATGTGACGTGTATCACGTGAACATGAAAATTTCATCTCGAACCAGGCCTTTCGTGTCGATTCTACTCCAACTTCGGCGTATGTTTTGGTTTCTGTGTCCGTTTTGGGTTTTGTTGCAGCCAGTCGCAGGTAATTCTGTGTTGGTCCTTTCAACCGTGTACAAGAATGCAAAAGTCACCCAACCCGGCCTTAGGTCATTTCCGCCAGAGGAGTCCCATGCTACCACATATTTGTTGTCTGGAGGTAAATATGATAATAGGGGGCCACGTTTATTGTTCTGTTATAGGAGTTTACAAATATAGGGGATGAAAGAATTGAATTATGTGGATAATTTCAAAAGAGTACGAATAATGCAGAAGTGTTTGAAGATTGTATGGATCGTCTGAATTGGATTTGTGTCGAATTTCTCTACATTTAGCCAAGCATTGATCCCGTACTTTCTACTTTCGAGCTCATAAATAGTAGTCTCTTACATAGTGTATGTTAATCGTCTCAGCATGTAGTCTGAATATAGCCTATTACTAATGTCTTTTTAAACAGGAGGTGTCTAGCAGAAAAACCGGAACACCTTATAATACAATGGTTTGGATTGGAAACTTAATCTCTCTTCAGCAATCTCTTGCTTCAAAGCTTCCATGTCTATCTGTCTTCTTCCAGTGTCGATATCTATTTCTTCGGCGGTGAGCCAAAACTTAGTCAATGGAACCTTCATGAAGATTTTGGCATAGACCTTGTGACACACGTAGAACAAAATCAACACAGGCAATCCCAAGTATATGGTCAAGAAGTTCTCCCAATCAGCTGCGTGATTGCCTGGTGGGAACAAAGCCGCCCAGAACTGCAATCCCAACACAGCTATGATGCAAATAATGGCATACCACGATACCCACACTGGCGAGGTGTAGACGAGCTCGTCTTGAGGAAGTCTGGCTCTGACATTCAAAGCCCGACGGAATCTCAAGTGGCAGACATTGATTGACAAGTAGGTGAACAATATACTGAGACCAGACAAACTCAAGAGCCAGTTGAAGATCTGAGTAGTCACGCTGGGGCCAGGGATGGCTACCAAGAAGGCTAACAATCCAAAAGCAAACTGGACTATAAGTCCAGCCATTGGTCTACCTCTACGATCTATAAAGTTCAAAATAGAGGGACCTTGTTTCAAGGCTCCAAGTGCACACAAGGCACGCGAAGAACCATACACACTGGCATTTCCCACCGATACGACTGTGATGATAATCACAATGTTCATGATAGTAGGTAATGCTCTGATGTTGGCGTTTTTGATTGCTATAACAAATGGAGAGGTGTTGATATCAACTCCAATGTTACCGGCCTTCGTATTTGTTCCCAACAATCTCTCATCTGTATAGGGCACAAGCAAACCAATCATTACAAGGGAACAGATGTAGAAGACAAGAATACGGTAGAAGATCTGTTTTCTGGCGCTGTTGATCGATTTCTTAGGCTGCTTACTTTCTACTGCTGCAAGAGCAAAGATCTCTACACCAGCGTAAGCAAACGAGGCATTAGCGATGATGTAACAGCATTGTTTAAATGGTTCCACTGTGTTGAATAAGCCTCCCTGTGGTCTATGCCAGTACTTCCCTCCGATATATGGTTGTCCAGGGACACCACCGGTGACAATAATGATAGACAAGATGTTGAAACCAATGACGGCTATAATTTTGATAATACTGAATAAGGACTCTGCCTCACCATATCCTTTTACACCAAACAAGTTGATCACTACAATGACTACGTAGAAGATGGCGACGTACACAGCCGGATGAACGTCAGTATTCCAATACGAGAATGTCATGGAAGCTGCAACAAGTTCTAGAGGCATGGTCACCAACCACTGTAAGGCGTAGTTCCAAGCTATTGCGAAGCCACAGGACGCATCTATGAAAAGAGTTGTGAATGTGACAAAGGAACCAGCAATAGGAAACGCAGTTGCTAATTCTGAAAGTGATGACATTGTCGTAAAGGTGATGGAGCCGATAAAGATCCACACCAAGAGCATTCCTAGGGGGCCAGCATGGCTCAAGGACAGAGCCAGACCTATGAATAGCCCTGTACCAATAGCACCACCAAGGGAGATAAGTGTCAAATGACGAGTTTTCAAGTGTTTTGAAAGAGGCGATGTTGCCGTAACCAAAGCTGCTCGTTCAAGCTCTGTGAGATGTGAATAGTCGAATTGTGGGTGGTTGGGGTGAAGCACCAGTTTGTCTGACACAATAGTGTCTCTGACTACGAGATTCAGGACATTTCCACTTTCGATATCTTGGGTCCCCTGTTGAATCTCAGTATTGTATATGGGTGGTAAGACCGAATAGTCAAATGGCTTGAACGAGTCGATGAAGTCGTAGAACAAGTCCTTGGGATGGTAACTTCTGGAGTATTCTGAGTATTCCGAGTACTCGGAGGCGGAGTCAGAGGACTGGCCCGATGCTAATGAAGATATCATGCCCTCTTCGTCTAGCGATGAGACACGCGGTGAGGTGTGATAGTTTGCGGGCATCTTCTCTACCATATTGGATGTAGTAGCCATGAATCAGAACTGCGAATAGGAGTAAACGAAAATTGTAAAAACAGGATGGAAAATATTCAAATCGAGGTAGATATTAGAGTAGAAGATGAACAGTAAATGGGATATGCGTTATTTGTGAAGTAAAACAAAAAGAGATAGCCGTAGCGTATGAAAAATGAAAAATGTAGTAGCTGTCAGAAAGCACGAATAGAAGTCGAAAATGTTCGTTTCACGAAGATATGATGATTTGTACGGATCTTCACTAGCAAAGTTCTGGAGTCACACTTGGTATCTGCGGCCACAAAATACAACGAATCAAGCGAAAAAAATGTAAACGGTTTGCCTGATGTCACCAAGATAGCAAATCAGATGACTAAATTAAACGGGCAGACCTTTGCACGGGGAGAAAGCAAATAATATGGAAAAGCTCTGGTAGACGCCTCCAACTCAAAAGGAGAAAAGTAATCTTTTATATTATTTAGAGTCTGGGGGTTCATATGGATTGTTGAGGGCCCCACCAATCGCTAGAACAAAGCTCTATTTGTCTCCAGTTGTTCCCACGGCAGCGGCTCACTAATGAAGTGAAAATTTTTGTAAGGGGTTTTAGTTTTGTACTGCGATTCTCCCATTGTCCCTGGAGACGACAATAAACTATCCAGGCTTATCAGTCGATGATGGCCCCGGCACATGCCATGCTGCCACGGTAACCTATAAATCTTGGAATATGGACGCATCCTTCCTGTTTGGGCAAATTTGTGTACAGACAGGTTGCAAGAAAAGATGAAGTTACATTGGATGAGATAAGAAGGGAACTTGCATAGGCAGACATGGCGAGGCAGGGGCAAGGCATGAGCAAAGAAGTCTTAGCTTCTGTCACTTATTTAGATGTAAATACATGTATGCTAGCCAAGTTTAGTTCTGAATTTAGTGGGAAATACATTTATCTAGTCAAAATAGTTCGATCTTTAAATTGTTGGTAAAATATGTCAAGAAAGAAAATCTACCTTTAATTGCATTTTCGTTGAACTCCGTGTCACCACTGGATTCACTCCTCACTTGAGATTCGGCTTGAATGCGTCTGTCTACGAATCAACCCGATTGAATTAAGACGTCAAAATGGTTTGTGCGCTTTGCTTTCTCTGCGATCAATAACGGCTCTTCTCGACTCGGAATGCCCTGCCTTATGTTCAGCAACTTAACCCGGTCAACAAGCATATATCGCATATCGAGCTTACTTCTTGTCCTGTTTGGAAGTAACTTCGTATCCTATTCATTACTTTGCAATGTTTCTGGACCTTGTTCGTTTGTCTTATTCGAATGTTGCATAACAGGGTTAAAAGTGTTGATTCTACGAGTCTAACGTGTATGATACAATGAATAAATTATTTACATATTTTGCAAGCCGTGCCGAATGAGTTTTCTCTATTTATCATTCTTGCCCGTGACAATCTCGCAAATAACCTGATTGGTTTCAAACGGATTGTCAATGTAAAAATTGTGTCCTCCCTCATTGATCTTGTAGAAACTCGCCGTTTCTACACCAGACTTAGAGTTTATCAAATGCGTCAACTTTTCTCCGGCTTCAGCATTCATGAAATCGAACTGACCATACAACAAGTGGATGGGAAACTTGTTCTTAGGCTGCGTCTTAAAAAATTCATGAAATTTGTCATATAGGGGCCATTTGCTTACAGTTGACGGAGTTAATAAATTCTTGATGTAGACATCACTTCTTGACCCCCTGCTGACGGAGTTGTAAAGGTACTCTATGATCAACATCACTTCCTTGGGTGTACCATAAACCAAGTCATTACGGCTCTTGAATAATGCGGCTGCTCCACCTTTCTTCTTGATAAGCTTGTTGATCTTGAGCAACTTGCTTAGCCACATTTTGTAGTACTGCGAAACTCCCCACGGCCCGAGCCATTTGAGGAACCGTGGCATAAATGGAAGCCAATAGTACCAACTCAAAATATGTTTAGAGTTGAGAATAGGGATACGACTCAAGAACTTGAACGAAGTGGGATCTACGCTTGGTTTGAGTATAACAATGTTGGTTGACTCCGGAACTGAATCTACACTATCATTCGTCACCGCCTGTGCATGCCTCTCCACTCCTACAGGAGAAAGCAAAATCAAGTTCTTGAGGTTGTCGGGGTATCTGACAGAATACGAAGCCGACCAGTAGCCTCCATATGAATGGCCTACCAAATAGTCTATCTTATCTATCCCAGAAGCTGCTCTCCAATTATCGAGCGCTGAAGTATGGTAATGCTCGAGGTCCTTCAATATGGGCCAATAGTGGTCCTGGTACTTCTTGAACTCATTTACGTCTACCTCGTAACCATCTATCAACTTGTAATATTTGTTGTACAATTTCTTGGGATCTGTTGGTATCTCCAGATCGTAGAGTTTAAACTTTGGAGCTTGGGCGATCCACCAATTGTTGATGAAAGGGTTGTCGAGCTTGGGATTAGAAGAAAGTCCAAAAGTCAAATTGTCGAGAAAATGAATTTTATAGTTGTGTGTTTTGTCATTCTTCAACAAATTGATCATTTGGAAGTTACGAGCAAAACATCCTAAAGAAGCCCCATATCCGTGGACAAATACTACGTGTTTAGTTGGAAGTCTTGGATCGTGTTCGACCAGAAAGCTAACTTCGTTGATGTGGTTTCCTTCCTTGTCTATCTTGACCTGTTTGTACTCTCTTTGGACATTAGAGTTTTCTTCTACATTAGAAGGATACATAAGCTCCACCAATTCCTGCTGTAATTGGTTGAGTCTTTGTGGCTGGAGCGATCTTCTCCAGATTATCAAACATGCTGAGAGAGGAATGGAACTAATGTTGAGATGGGTCTCTTTATAGTCATCAGGTATAGCGAACTTTCTAGCCCTGGTAGAACCAGTGAAAAATCTTGCTATGACTCTATTAGAGCACCGCAATCTGGAGATGAGCATCAAGTGGGGCCAAATAGCGGGGCACGTTAGAGTGGGGCAGCAGAGACTTGAAAATGTGGGACACGCTTTCGCCTCTTTATATAGTCTATAATAGGGAAGAATAAGGCGTATTGCCACTGCTGTCGACTTCACGCTCTCTTGGTTTTGAGTAAGAGCCGAGGTCACCAAGCATATTGTGTAGAATTATTCATGGAACCAGTGCCTCCCTATGGCTTCCAGCCTGCATGTAACATTTAGTTGCAAAATGATTGGATCCGCCTAGGAGGCAGGATAGCATGCTGATTGTAGGAATAATGTAGAGAATAGTCAAATACTGATGGAGTATATAGTAGTCTGATGAGACTGTGTACTTTTCAGAATAAAAAATGGAATGTTGTTTAAAATAAGTTACAATGTTGTGTTCACGAACAAACGAAAAAACTATACTCGTGAGAAAATATATCCCTTATCACACTTTATATAATTGCAATTCGCCTTTAAACAGTGCCAAATGGAGTTATAGACATCCTTGAAATGCAAAGACGTCTGTAGTATTTTTCAAAATCTGAAATATTATTACAGTTTACATAATACGTATATCTATATCGATTTTACGTCATACTCGCCAGATGTATAGCTAGTGGAGAAGGCAGCCTCTGGGGTGTTGTCTGGATCCACTATTTTACCAGTCAATTCGTCTTCAAAGTCTTCCACTTCTGCGTGCTTTTCATACCAGCCCTTTTCAAAAGGACCAAGGTTGGGAGCTCCTGCAACTGGGAAGAAGTAGGATAATAGGAAGTACAATACATAGGAAGAAATGAATCCTACAAAAAAGTTCAACTGGTACAATTTAGTTGCACCAATAGGTACTTTGTGGGTTTCTGTGGCTCCTACGAAACCGACAATATTGGGCAAGATACCTCCGATGTAGGCAGCAAACGCTCTCAAGTTAATACCAAGAGCATTGTATTTGTAAATAGATGGCGCAGTAGACCCGGGAGCTGTCATTGAGTACAAGTGAGTCAAGAAAAGACGACCCCTCCTAACATGATAGTAATCACAAGCAACGACACCAGCAATAGATGAAAGGAAGACAGAGTATGCAGATAAATACGTAGTGAACATGGATGAGGATGATGTCAACTTCCAAGGACATACAGCAAGAGCAATGGCAGCACATAAGTAACTTCCTCTTCTGATACTCATGAATCTGGGCATAATGGCTGTGACATCGGTACCGAAAGAGAGAGAATTGGCGGAAATATTTGTTCCCAACTGAGCCAAGGCAAAGGAAAGACCAAGTAGGAACACTCCAGCTCTGTTTCCAGCCGTGTAGTTATCTAAAAATCTGCTCAAGACGTCCAATGGGGACCAATAGGTCTCACCGTACATGTTCAGCGAAGCAGAAGTGACCAAAATACCGATCAAGGAAGTTAATGAGAAACACGTAGGAATGGAGATAGTGTACACCAAGTACTTCATACTCCAAGAAGGTTTTGTTGAGAAACGAGAGAAATCTGGAGCATTGACAATCAAGGTAGCAAAGTTGGCTAAAGAATTCATGGTAGAGGCAACAAAGGCCCAACCTAATTTACTTCCACTAACGGTAGCCGGTTGATGTACGACAGGACCAATACCACCTGCTTTTACTATAGTCCAGACCAAGAAGGTAATACCAGCTACTGGAACTACGTAAGCTTTGGCCGTGAACAAATGTCTAACCTTATGAGGAGGGAACCAGAGAAACGGTAAAGAAAACAACCAGAATAAGAAAAAACACAAAAATTTGAAGGTAGTCAAATCTTTGTCGCTAATTCCGTTGGGCATAGTCTTGTCAAGGTTTTGCCCAAAAATGGCTCTCAACATGACTTCGACACAGGGACCAGCAACTGAACATTGAACAGCATACCATACAGCTGACATTACCACACGGTTAATGACAGGCCAGAGTGAGCCATAGATACCAAAAGAGGATCTAATAGAAACAGGAAAAGAGATATGATAGAACAAACCAACTCTAGAAGCTTGCGAAACAAAGACACCAGTGAAAGTATAGCCAATCCAAACGGATATCCAAGTCTGCCACCAGTTCATACCGCCCTGTTGGATCCCAGTTGCTGCAATCTGCCAGGTATTTATGTTGAACGAATCAGCAACCCAGAAAAAGACATAGTTGAACCAAGCCCATTGCCTTCTTTCTGCTTCCACCGGGCGCAAATCATAGTTGTACAAGAACATCTGGGAATTGGTCAAGTCACCTTTGGGCTGGACTTCGAGTTTTCTTACCAACCTTTGCCAGAAAGTCAACTCCTTGAACTCGGTATAGCTATCCTCTACCGAGCCTCTTTCCACAGAGACTGCGGTGTCGATCTTTTCGGTTTTTGAATCCATTTCGTTGTGATTTGGGGAAACTATGTACAGATCGAGGTTTATCACAATGAAGAGAGAACAGGCTCTAATATATATGTTCTTCTTTCCGATCACTGTCGATCACTGTTCGCTACCAGGAAAGATAAAGATACAGAGGAAAAGAAATGAATGAGTAAAGAGAATAGGCTGGCCCGAAATCGAGTTGCGAACTTTTCACATAATAAAATTTTCAGTCTCTTGACGTTATGCATCTCTAAAATTACAATCGTTATCAGCAACTTCTCCCAATAAGGAAGGTGCACGGCTCAGCAGATGAATAATTCGCTGATTAGTTAAATTAGGTGGACGAAAAGATGAGCCATTTTGTGGCATTCTTTTTCCAGCAAGTGAATTAGTTAATAGATTTGCATTCGTGTGTAGATATTATAACAATGGATTATTGTTCACTTTGGCATGTGGTACTAATTGACTACGACGCCAACCGAATGAAAAATTTCAAGGTGAAAATTAGCGTGGTTGAAAACATGGGGGAAGTGAAATTTAAATGTGACTACTTTCCAAGACAATAAAGCGAACTTGTCTTATCTACGTTGTTTTGGGTTATAATTGGAAGATCTATGCTATCAGATCGTAACTGTGAACTCCAGAATAATTGGATACTGCAAACGAAAAGGGTCGCTTTGGTGAGTAGGGGCTTATATTTGTATAGAACTGACCCTTTAAGCTCTTTGGACTTGGTTGTACTTTTCACTTAATCAAGCAAAATCCAGAATAAGCAACGATAAGAAAAGTACTGAATTTACAATATAGTTTTTTTAACCTACTATATTTTTAAACTGCTATAGGCTATTGTATATTAGAATTCTTTTTAGTTCATCAGATGTAAATGTATTCCACAAGATCACGGATATCTGTGTTTGAGCCTTTCTGTTGGAGCCCTCTTCGCATATGCCATTCTTTTCAAGACATACCTCGTTAACTATAAAAAGGGGTAAAACCTTGATATTCTTGCTAGAGGCTTACTATCTGACGATTGGCATTGTATGTTAAGGAAGTAAGATGTTTATCGATCTCTGAATATCTGAAACGAACCCCAGTTGGTTCGCGGCGGATCATAATGAATTATTGCAATTATTGTCTAGCGTACGAACAATGAAAATCCCTATTATTATTTGATTGAACAGCCATATCACTTAACTTCCACAATCGGCCTCTTTCAGGAAGAATTATGAATTACTTTGTGAATTAGCCGTAGAACGCTGAATATCCGTTCCTGTTTCTCGGGGGTTTAATTTCCTTATCAACGCGAAATTGAAATTTCTTGCGTTTATGCAAACCTCACCTTTCGCTACACCTACCCCAACTAGTGAAGAAATTCGATTAATAAAAGTTGGAAAAAGTGCCTTCGAAGGGATGAAATTAAAGATAACTGAACCCACACATATTTGAAATCCTATTTGTGTTTATAGAAGGGCTTGCACGCGTAAGTTGAAATTTTGTGTCTCTTGCCCAAATCTTTCTGATTAGTTAGAAAGCAATTTGCTTTGGAGAGACAATCATTCAGTAATCTCCCGTTATGCATATATATACATTAATATAATAAACCATCATATCAAGTAATATTTCCTTGTTTAGAAATATCTATGAACGAGTGAATTCTCTTATATTGAAATTAGGGTGTAATTTTTGGCCGATAGACAGAATTCCCGAAATTTTTCAACTTTCTAATTTAAGTTTCAAACAGAATTGGCACAGTAATCGTTTGTCGACAATAAAGTGTTGTCCTTGGTTATCAGTAATAGAATTATATTGGTATCTAGAGGTTGCAACCGATTCACTCTTGGGGAAATAGAATTGCTTTTTAATACCTGCACATAGTATATCATAGCCTCACACGTGACAACAGTTATGCCTCGCAATATAACCCTACAACCCTTCTCTGACAATAGTGCTATATAATCAAGGTTTCTTTATTAGAAGCTTTCAATTAATCAACTAAGAAGTCCTAACGACTCATTTGAAGTCTTTGAACTCATTCAGGTTTAAGCTGTTCCACAAAAATAGCTATTCATGGAGATCCTAAATCCGCTGTATCGTGGAGTAGCCAATGCAAACTATCAAAGCCCCAATAGCACAAACAAAACGAGCGACAATACAGCTACCAATCCGAATTACAATGCTCGCTATGGCTCTGTGTCCACCTCGGGATCAGGTGGCACTCGCAAGCTCAGTTCCATCGATCCGAACGAGTTCATCACCTATGTAATTCCAGACTTCAATGCTGTGGGATATTTCCAGAAAGCGTTTATAGCCTCCGGAGAGTTTCATTTGCTTGAGGAACTGACCATATATGGATTTGACATATACTTGGTAGAGAAGTGGGTGAATGAACGTAAGATAGGGACTGTAATCTCTACTTTCACGGGCAACATGCTGTCAAAGGTCAGTGTAATGCGCTTTACCATTTTCAAGAAGCAGTCTAAGTACTACCCGTTGCGGTTCCAGGAATACCTAAACGAGTTGTTACTTAACCACTCAAAGATTAAGCATATGGACGAGAAAGATTCCAATCGTATGAATACTGTAGACGAAGATTCCCGGAGTTTGGCTCTGCACGATAGTCAACCAGCAACACTAGCTACTTCTGACTTCTCTACAAACGAAGTCTGTTTTGTCACCAGCTTGACATCTTTGCCCTCAGATCTCAATTTGGTCCCAATTTCTCTGGGCGACTCGCGTTCAATCGAAACGGACTTCGCTGTAAACTCGGACTTGAAGAAGTTGCAATGCACAGGTCGCTCCTCTTCTCTATTGGCCGATAAGTTGTCTGATGCCAACGAAGACAAGTTCAGACAAATGTACAAGATATATAATTTCCATATTCCTGTGAAGTTCGCTATTCGAGAGCTTGTGAACGTCATTCAGATCTGCTTGTTCTACTTTGACTTGCTAGATCCTAAGTACTGCGACGGTTTATTATGTAACAAAACGGAAGAAGCCATTCTCAACTGGTGGAACTTGATTGGTTTACCGCATTTCAACGTTAAGCCGAATCCAAAACATGGCATATTGCATTCTAGAACCGTAGCTGCCATCATCAGCTTGGTACTCAGTATAAAGATGAGACTACAGATCATTGGTGGTTGTGACGTGCCGAAAGATCCGTTTGATTTCGAAAACTTCATGCTTTCCATTGGTCAGTTTCAAAGACAATACAAGTTGGAGAAACGTCGTAAACTCGATTTGGAGACCTTGAACAAACTCTTTACAATTACCAATGCCAAACTCATACCAGACAAATCTGTGTCTAATAGCAAACAATACCATAGCCCGGAAAACAGCTATGATTTCCAAGATACCTTCTACGAATTGACTGATTCTACATCAAATACCAATATTCCAAGACTGAGTTTGAGTTCGCCTATTCAGCATAGAAAAAACAAAAGCTACTACGGCATGGAATTGAAGAAGCTCACTAATGTCGTCAAGAGCACTGTACTGGACCGTATCAACATCTCGAACAGAGACGTGGACGAACCTGCTGGTGGAGGTAGATTCAGAAATAGAATTGCTAAACTAGCCGATAGCGCAACACCTCTAGATGTAGAAACGTTGGACTTGGAATTCTTGGTGAAAACTCATTTGACTGGAAAAACACTTATTAGATTATTCCGAGGCGTAGGCGGGGGCCCTACATCGATGCTAACATCCAGTATTGAGCACAATTCATCTCAATTACATCTTCATCATGATCACAGCCATAACAGTCATAGTTCACACGCCGATAGACGTGGTAACTCAGTTTTAGCAGATGATTTCGCAAGCAGGCAGTATGAGTTTGTCAGTTTGCGCGATAAAATCAGCCAGACGCAGCCATCGTCTTCCTCGCAAATTTCCGACTTATCGAGGTACTCTAGAGGTCTTACAAAGGTCAAACTCGGAATTCAGAATAGAAGGAACTTGTTGTCGTCGTATAATTCAAACCTATGGAAGAATTCTAGTTATACTCATCAGGGATCTGCAAGAAGGGACTACTCGCATAGTTCAATAGAATCTCAAAAGCCATCTCTAATATCCAATTCGGTCGTGGATTCTTTACTTCAGATTCCCAGCGAGTCTTTATCTGATTTAAGCAAAACCAGCTCTCGTAGCAATGGATTTGAGCGATCAGAAGAGGACGAAAGTCAGAAAGGACCTAGCCCGATGTTAAGATTCCTGAGAAATTTGAACAGACGTAATTCGTTTCCTTTTTTGTTGGACAAGCATGAAGTAAACCTCAACTTGCTTGTGCTAACCAAGAAAGACAATGTCGTGAAACCTATTCTAGTTGAGGAATCACGTAGACTTCGTAGAAGTGCTAGTTGTTCTCAGATCGAAAACTATTTGTTGCAGAATGACGACAAAGCGCTCGACACGCTCGAAACATTCAGTGATAGCTATATTCTGAGCATTGGTAACTTGATGAAGTACGACAACCTCAAGAAGTGCTTTGACGATGATTCATCGTCGCAAGAAATGGGATTAGTTCTGAACACCAGCATCAACAGATCGTATCAGTTGCTCAATTTTGAGCTCAAGAAATTAAACAATGTTCACCATCAAATGTATGCCAACAAGGTCAAAGTAGTCGACGAGGATCTCATTGGCCATTTGAAGTACGATGTCCATGGTTTGACATCCACCATTGATCGTTTATGCTATGAGACGAGAATAGTAGTGAAGAGAATCAACGAGCTAGATGAAAATTGCAAGTTGATGAACGTAAAGTTGAATGATCAGAGTAGAGGCAAGTTAAATAAGATAGTAGAGAGTTTGATCAATCTGAGAAGATTTAAAGAAGTTTTCACACCCGTTGAGCAAGCCGATCTTATTTCTAAGTTAGGTGGTACCGTAGAGCTTCTTCGTAATGAAACCAATAAGAAACAGACTATCTTTGGCAACTTGTTTGAGAGCCTTGTCATCTTCATGTTTGAATTATTTACCTATCTTTCGCAGATCTTCAAGTTCGACCGTGCTAACATGAACTTGGAGCGTATCAGACAATCGTGGGTTAAGCTTGATCCAGATAGAGAATTGATTAAACTGGCTTATACTATGATTGGACGGGAGCCTGCAAGT
Organism: Scheffersomyces segobiensis; assembly: GCA_030564745.1. NCBI lineage: Eukaryota > Fungi > Ascomycota > Pichiomycetes > Serinales > Debaryomycetaceae > Scheffersomyces > Scheffersomyces segobiensis. The sequence continues at coordinate 2,180 of JAKTZB010000017.1, read as the reverse complement.
GGTAGTGTAGCATCGATTGAAAAATTGCCTTCTCTCAGTGGTCAGCTGAGGAAATGAAAAAATCATAGTTATTATCGTACTGATTATGTATGTCATGAGTCGTAAATTAATGGAAATGATCTACTAGTATAAAATATCAACATTTGTAAGACCAACCATCTGTATGATATTCTGTAGCATTGGCACATGGGTCTACTTAGCTTGGGCAGTTTCTTCGAATTTGTGGACTATTCCATTCAAACGAGAGACTAATAGATTCAAGTCATACTGGTACTGAGGCGATACTATGATATTATTGGCTGCCTCTGCTGTCTCAGTGAACTCCTTCAAGTGTTCCTGGACCGTATGCGTGCCCCTATATAAGTCAAACAAGTTTGTATCTAGCTGGTCAATTGTGGGCTGGAGTATATTTTCTGTATAGTTCTCGAATCTTTTTTTGGCATATTCCTCTTCTTCTCTTCGAATGGAGTCTTTTGATTGAAGATACTCCTTTACCGTTTCCACGATATCCTCGTTCTGGTCAATGAGTTCTAGCAACTTTTCCCCTATAAAGTCGTGTCTCTGTAGTTCAAGCACCATATCCAATCGGTCTTTTTCAAGCAGCCGTATCAAGAGCTCTTCTTGTTCTTCTATAGCTTTTCGATTCAAATCATCGGAAAATTCAACTTCCGTGTCTTTAGTATATTCCTCATACGTTTCTTTCGCTACAAGTTTTTCAGTGATTGTCTGGATGTTTTTGATGCGTTCGGCCGAGTCCGCAAGACCCGAGGTTAGTCCGTGAAGAAGCGTGGAGATCGCCTGTATCTCGTCAAAAGGCTTTTCCATTACGTAGAAGCTGATAAGTAGATGAAGCAATTGAAGGTTGTAAATATTTGTGAACAGACTGTAGATAAAGCGGCACAATCCTGTTGGTACTGATCCAATAAAGTGGTTAATACACGAAGATTTGCAAGACGAAAGGCAAATTTGAAGTACAAGATCGATCGCAAAAAGACCGTGAATACTAAAAACCTTGCTATACTAAGGAAGAAATTTCTTCAGTGAAGAAAGCAATTTATATGTTAAGTTGAAGTCAATACAATATAAATCTAAGTAAGAATACAGTGATTTCATTTTTAATTCGGAATAGCGACCGGAATTGGTTCATACCACCGGTTCAAAATTATTAATACGAGGGGTCGAAATTAGTTCAAACCATCCGGTCGAAATTAGTTCAAACCATCCGGTCGAAATTAGTTCAAACCATCCGGTCAAAATTATTAATACTAGGGGCCGGAATTGGTTCATACTAAACCCCAAAATATATTCAGACCAACCATTGGAAATTGTTAATACCACCTTGAAAAAAACTTCATACCACACCCTAGTAGTAATTTGGAGACAAATAATAGACAAAATCATCATGAAATTGAAAACCTTCAGTAAGCTGAAACAACCCCTGTTGATTCAAAGCAAAATAGACCCCCGGTCTATCCATCTTTCATGAACTATTTAGTACTTTTTTTCAAATTTTATGTTTTCTCTAATCATTTAGAAAAGCTCCTCTTCCAAACACAATTCAAAGTGTCTTGAAGAATGTCTACAGAATCCTTCATAACTCTCCTGTGTAATTGCTTGAGTAGCTTCTTTGACTCTTGGTGTCAATTGGTCTTTACTACTCAAACATGATCTCTTAACTTTACCTTTGCACACTGCCCAAAACTCTTCGATGGCATTTAAACTAGGAGAATAAGGTGGCAAGAACACAAGTTCAAGTCCACTCAGAGCAACTAGCAATTGAATATCACGACGCTTGTGTATGGCTGCATTATCAAGAATCAAGTACTTCAAATGCCCTAACTCGGGGTTGTTCTTAACTTGCTCAACGACAGACTTGATGAAATAAAAGAAGTGGTTAGCAGTTGTGCCTTTGCTTCCTATATCAGCCACATTCTTTCCACTATCAAGTTTTCTCTTTTTATTGGAAACTACTGGTGTTCTAGCCTTTAACTCGATACAACCTTGAGGAGATATGGCACCAAGAAATGAAATGTTGAGACCACGAGTCACAGGCACTGTAAGAGTTGCCTTTTCACCGACTGCCGACCAGCCATAGTCACGTCTCATGCTGATATTAAAACCAGCTTCATCTACAAAAATACAGTTCAGGTTAAAATCAAGCTTATCTTTATATTCATGTG